>JAHTLZ010000129.1:94967560-94999851 GCA_023846285.1 Phrynocephalus versicolor
ATCCAAAATGGCGACCACAATATTTATTTTTAAATTGTGGTCCAAAAACCCACCAAAGCATAACAGAAACATGTGAAAAGTAGGTATTTTAAATGCCTGAATTTTTATAGTAGCAGCAGTGGGTTTTTTATAGCAGTAAAAGGTCGCACTGATTTTATTTTATTTTATTTTATTTTATTTTTTTTTAAACCTGCCCATGTGGGCTGGGCATGGGATGGGACCATGCAAATTTTTTGAACCATTCCACCAGTGGCATGGCCAGGTTTTGACTGACACTTCTGGATGTGCCAGAGGGCATAAAAAGCCGAGGCACCTTCCAGAAGTCGCAGTTGGGTCTGGATGTGGAGGAGGGTGGAGGGCTGTGTGGCTGGCTGCTGCTGGCTATTCGAATTTGGAGGGAGGCTGGAGGCTTTAGATTTAAGTTAGGCAGGCAGGGAGGGAATTGAATTTAGAAAATAATTTCTTTGATTCCCTACAGCTTTGTCTGCTGAAGGGAATAGCAGTTTATTCTTTATCTCTTCTCTGGCAGTTTGTGAGGATTTTTTTCTGATATTGGATAAAGGGGGAGGTTCGACTGGGAGTGGGAGGTGTGGATTTATTTTAAAAATATATTATATACTACCATTTATTTTCTATTTTCCCAACTTCAATTTGCTTGCACACACACACATTTGGGGTGCAAGCCAAGAACAGAACCTCTGCCCACTCGCCCGCCCACCCATGGCTGCCGCCCACCTGCTTGCCCGCCCGTGCCTCCCCCCTGCCGCTGTCGCCGCCTGCCCATGGCCCACCACCACCGCCGCCCACCCGCACCTCCCCCCACCGCCCGCCCGCCGCCTAGGGCACAAAAACACCTAGGGCCGGCCCTGATTGCGGGGCGCCCCTATGCTCTCTGGGAAGTCAAATCGTGCTAAATCGCGGTGGAAACGACAAACGAAAAGACAAATTTTTGAAAAACTTCACGACAAACGGAAACGACCCGAAACGGACCTGTTCCGACAAACGATAACTCGAAACGTCATTTTTTTCTGGTCGTGCCCATGTCTAATAAGCAGAACACTTTGCTTTTTTGCTTTATTTGAAAAGGGGTCCTCCTTTTTGTTTCATGCAAACTGGCTACCATGCTGCCCTCCAGAAAGTTTCCCTGGCTTTGACGGGTAGATATATATATATAATCGCCACTTATTTTTTTAAGTAATCGGAGAGGTGTGAAGATGCAAACCTCACACATAACTACTGAGGAACAGCAAGAATGTTAGTTCTGTGTGAACTTAAAATGTGAGTTCCGTCCCCAGGGCGGACATTTTGAAAGCCCTGTTCAGGCCATTCCTCTGATACAGCGTATTGTGGCCTAGCAATATTTTAAAACGACAACAAAATAAGCTGACAACTCTAAAACGACCTCTGTTTATTTTCTCATTTTCAGGAAACTGAAGAAAATACAAGGCACTGAGGAGTCCAGAGGGTTATTAAACCCTATGCCTTTTTATTTATCTGATTTATACCCCATCTTTCTCTCAATTCTGCCTTCCAGGGTGGCAACCTGGTCACATCTTGTGCCATATGGCAGGCATTAGAGAATTTCCATTTAAATTATAGCAATAGTGTACAAATGTGGTTTATCTGCATAAACTGGTTTAAAATAGCACATGCAAATTGAATGAAAAATGCCCTTGATTTTGTCATGCCTTGCTCTCCTAGTGATGTACATTCTCCTTTTTCCTCTGATGAAGCAGTGGCCAACCAGTTCCTTCAGTAACCACCATGGCCACTGGCCAGGAATAAGCCCTGCTGAGTGCTGCCACCCACAAACCTTTCGTAGCAATCGAGAGACCCTTTTTAGGACATGGAAATTTATGCCCTTAAAGCCAAACATTTTTGAATGAGTTTTTCTTGTGGGGAGTCCCACGACCTTCAGGATTCCCACAAAGGAGTAAAATCAGCCTTTTGAAAGGCACCCTCACGTGTTACGTTATGAAAAGATACAAAAGATCCTGTGCATTCCAGCCTTGGACATAATAATCCAGAGCTCAGTTCTATAAACGAACACTAAGGTAGATTGTAGGTATTAATCATAAAGCTGGGGGTGGGCAAGAGTATGTTCTTGCTGAACACACAATGTTTGATTGGCTAATTACTACTAGCTCTGGAAAAGATCCTAACATGTTATTGATGCCAAACGTTGTGGAATTACAACTGTCTTGCATAGCTCTAGAGGGTCAGCACTTACAGGTGTGGTCCTCAGAGCCATTGCTTGAGACATCATCTATGGAAGGTAGAGACGTACAAAAATATGCAGGGCATGAGTAAAGTGGATAAAGGGACACTCTTCTCCCTCTCACAAAATACCAGAACTAGGGGACATCCACTCAAACTGAGGGTTGGGAGAGTGAGGACAAAAGAATTTTTTTTTACCCAGCGTGTTGTCAATCTGTGGAACTCCCTGCCACAGGATGTGTTGATGGCATCTGATCTGGATGCCTTCAAAAGGGGATTGGGCAAATTCCTGGAGGAGAAGTCCATCACAGGTTACGAACCATGATGGAGATGTGTAATCTCCAAGCTTAAAACTGGGGTACTTGAAGGGCCAGAAGCAGGGGAGTGGTATCAAGAGTCTGATATCTAGTCTCGTGCGCTCTCGGACGCATCTGGTGGGGCCACTGTGAGATACAGGAAGTGGGACTAGATGAGCCTTTGGCCTGATCCAGCATGGCTCTTCTTATGGTGTTACCTTGTCTGCACCCTTTATAACTGTAGTGCTGTAATGGTGGTGAATCTTCTGAGACCAGTTGACTAAACTGGTGCCATTACAGTACATGGCTTGTGGACAGTATGGCTGTCCAAGAATCCAAGCTGTCTGAACATCTGCAAGAAGCCACTGAGAAGTAAGAGAACATGGAGTGACTGTGAATCCACTCAGTCTTGCAGGGAATGGAATTTTGTTCCTGGGTATGAATGAGAAAAAAGTCCCAAAAGAACAGGACAAAACTGACCAGGGAGTGGGAAGATTTGATCTTCCACGGGTATTCAGCTTCAGTGATCAGAAACCATAGCCAATGGCAAAGCACTTTGGAATGTGTGTTCTAAAAAATCTGGTAGTCCTTAGTGCCCGACCTCTAGGGTAATACTGGGTGAAAAATAGGACCCAAGGAAACCAGGGATGATCTACAGATGGAGTTGAAGAAAAGATTAGATGGAAAGCATAGCATAACATAGACTAATGGAGGGCTAGATGCTCGAGGCGTAGAAAAGAGGAGCAGTTGCCTGCATATAGTCCTAATTGGCTGGCACTTGCAATACTGCATATCAGTGCCCAGTTACAAAACAAAGCACGCTGGAGTGATAGATGTGGAGCACCTGGTCTTGGATGAACAGAAGGCTTTCCAAAGTTGAGTAAGATCTGCTTCTCAAAACACAACTACCCAGTCCCTCCCCGCAGGAGAGAAATCTGTGCTGAGTCCTTTTCTCAGGTATGCTGTGTCTTTTTAAAAACACAATCTGGGGATCATCACCGGGCCGCTTGTGTCAGCTCTTAAATGCTTGAGATCAAAAGGAACCATGAACTAGAGTTTCTAAACAGTTTCAAACAGAGCAATTAAAATTGTTGATGTTCAAAAAGGCCATACATGCGTGAAAGTGTGAAAGATCCAGTCAACAGTTTTTTTCAAGAGATGGGAGCAGTAGATGAGTAGCTTATCTACCCAATTGTTACATAAATGTATGTTGTCTCTCAAAAATATGTATGTTGTTGACACACTGAGTCAACAATGGAGCAAGATACTGTACTTGAGAAGGGCTGCACTGGATGATCCATAGTGTCCTTCTAACTCTGCAGTTCGATGATGAGGATGATGATGATGATAAGAGCAGATTACCCTCCATCCCACTGTTTATGTTCCACCCTGACTTTCTGCTTCTAGCTCTTTCCTGCCATATTAGTTCTTTCAATTAGGGTGAACCAAAAGAACTTTTAAAAGAGAGAAGTCCTCCAAAGATTGAATAAAGTGCCATTACTACTGCGAGCTCCCTTTGGGCTGGTCCCTGCCTCCAAACAGTTTTCCCTAGCGACCTCCACCCTATTAGCTCTCTTCTTTCAATGGTGGAAAGGAATTTACATAGATAGACCCTTATTTTCTCATTCACTTTTCCTGCTGTCTATTCCTGGGCACCTCTCAGAGAGACTGACATGAGAGAATTTTAATAGACTCAAAGAATTTGCAAAACACTGAAGGAGAAACTGGAGGAACAATATTGTAGCTGTGGGTTAAAACTAACATGCAAAAGTGCAAAAAAGAAACATGGACCCAAAGAACTTACAAAGAGCAGAAAACATTAGGTACTTTTTGATGCAGAGCTCTGAACTTTTGATTAAATTCCTATAGCTGTGGTCCCATGCCTTCTCTACCCATCCCAAAACTGTTACTTCTGGCAAGGAAATGAGATCTATCACTGATGAGATAACAGGAGCATCTTTTCCTGCTCTCAGATGTCATGTGGAGGACCTGTTGGGAGATTTGTCTGCTTTAGTCTCTTGCTGTCTTCCCATGTAGGAGAGGCGGTGAGTTACAAAAACCCAGTCCCCACCTGAAGTGAGAAGTTGCACTTGAAAGTTGAGGAGGAAGCCTGATAAGGCCAGGAGTATGTGACCTCATCCTCTGCTCCATTGGTGGAGGATGGGAGTGGGTGGGAATTGCCATCCCATCCAACCCCACCCCACTCCATTCCAGTTCCCTGCTCCTATATCAAATAGAGGAATGGGCTCTCTAAATCAACCTGTACAGTGAGCACATGAAATACACTGTCAAAATGCTAAGGATTTTAATTGCTGTGATCCCACTGTATTTGGGAAATTTGTATGAAAGCACCGAAATCATCATGGACCCTGTTTATGAGTAACACTATTATACTGAGAAGCATGATTCATCGTTTTACATGTGCACCATCTTTTCAGGGTCACCATGGTGAAGAGTGCCTCCACAATGTTTCAGTTACAAAGTCTTAAAACTAAGTGGGTGTAGGGGGCTTACCAAGCAGCTGGTGTGGCCGGTTTGCCAAACCCCACAAACCTGTCGTTGTACATTAATGACAGCTTAGTGATCATGAGGTAAAAGTCAAGGGCTGGAGCAGTTATTGGATTTTAATTCCGCCACCCCTCTCTCTCTCTCTCTCTGTGTGTGTGTGTTTGTATGTCAGCTGCAAGGCTCAGCACTAACCATAAAAAGCATCTGAGATGGAAACATGACAAGTGCTAAATTATTTTCCTACTAGGATGGATACATTTATTCTCCTCATAACCCTATCTCATAAATAAAGTGCCACATGACTGCTGGTTCTCTAACAAATGAACAAAAACAAAATCCTCTTTTCCAAATCAAACCACACACGACCCACCTCAAATCTTTAAACTTGCTTCCCACTCTGCCTCCAGTGCTAGAGCATTGGAAACCAATGTACATGGGATTAGATCTTGGGGAAGTTACTGTTTTGTAGTTCCATTACCCCAGACCCCACCCCCAGAATGGAGAATTCTGAGAGTTATTATAGTGAAGAGATAATATTTCCAACTTGTGAGTAGAACATCTAAAAGGCACACTGTATCTCGTTTTAAAGAAACAGATGATTCTTGTGAAGCCGTTTAGTATTCACTGTGACAGTGTTGATTGTAATGAACTAAGGGCGTTTATACATGACCCCTAAACTCCGGGGCAAATAGCTCCCAGCTCTGGAGCTTACAAATGTTTCCCTACCAGCTCCAGAGTTTAGAGGAAATTAAGTGTGACCCCACCCACCTAAGCGCGGCCCAGCGCACTTTTCTTGTACCTGCTCTTCCGGGGTGAAAATTGCTTGATGCGGTGTAAGGATAGTGAGTGTGGGGCTCTCTTCGCTTCTGTTTTTTTTTTTTTTTTTGCTCCCGCCCCTTTAAGAGCTACTTTACAGAGACAGGAATGTTGCCACGGCAAGAGCGGAGGCAGAACGGAGGTGAGCCACGATCTTTTTTTTCTCCCTCCCCTCAAGCAGCCAGCAGCCAGGGTGGGGACACAGGAAGAGCGACAAGCCCCTAAGATCTCTGGTCCAAATTTAAGTGGCCAGCGGATCTTAGGGGTCATGTAAAAGCGCCCTTAAAGCTCTCTCCAGTTTTGTGGTCCCACCTAGTCTGTTTCTTTCTGTCTCCCAAATACAGCCCTGCTCTGCTACTAACCTCTACCCCTAAACCTCTATTGCTTATAAAAGGGATCCTGCTTGTTAAGACTTCAGCTCCCATCAGCCTCTGCCGGCGTGGCCAATAGTGAAGGATGATGGAAAGTTTAACTATTGCTTATTATTGAGTAGCGCATGAATCAGTTGGCCAACTTGAGGTGTTGGGAAGCAACTCCCATCTGTTTTCAGTGTTAATTAACGTGCCAAAGACTCATCATGACCAACATATTACCCATCTCTAGAATAAAGGAAGTTGGAGAATGATGCATATTACGAAGATGAGAGGATAGTTCCATCTTTCTTTGGTGGTGTTCCTCCTTTGAGCCAAGAACTTACATTTTAGCATTTCTTGGTAAGATGGTTTCTGTCACTAAGGGCGTTTATACACGACCCCTAAACTCTGGGGCAAATGGCTCCCAGCTCCGGAACTTAAAAATGTTTCCCCACCAGCTCCGGAGTTTAGAGGAAATTAAGTGCGACCCGCCCACCTAAGTGCGACCCAGCGCACTTTTCTTGTACCTGCTCTTCCGGGGTGAAAATTGCTTGATGCAGTGTAAGGATAGTGAGTGCGGGGCTCTCCTCGCTTCTGTTTGTTGTTTTTTTGGCTCCCGCCCCTTTAAGAGCTACTTTACAGAGACAGGAATGTTGCCGCGGCAAGAGCGGAGGCAGAACGGAGGTGAGCCACTCTTTTCTTCCTTTTTTCTCTCCCTCCCCTCAAGCAGCCAGCAGCCAGGGTGGGGACACAGGAAGAGCGACAAGCCCCTAAGATCTCTGGTCCAAATTTAAGTGGCCAGCAGATCTTAGGGGTCGTGTAAAAGCGCCCTAATTCAGTGCCAGAAATTTCATTTCAGCCAGCTAAAGATCCGTTGGCAAGGCTCAGCATGTTTTATAAATGGGGTGTATTAGGCTTTTCCAGCAAAGAGATGCTATAATGGCATGTCCAAACTTTGGCCCTCCTGATATTTTAGACCACAACTCCCAGAATTCCAAGCCTGTATTGCCAATGACACAGGACCGTGAGAGTTCTGGTCCAAAACATCTGGAGGGCCGAAGTTTGGGCATGCCTGAGAGTGTCTAATCTGTATGGTTTGCTTAATTTACTTAAGATATATCATCTAAATATTGTCTAGAGGGCAAAATCTGAAAAAATTTGAATCCAGATTTGTATTTCCCAGAGATTCTCAGGTGTAGAATCTGGATTTTTTTAACTAGAAATAATACAGTCAAGAACCACATTGTCTCATATTAAAGAATACAAACCTAGGACTCTTCACTGATTTTTCCACAACAGCCTAACATAGCTACTCCTTTGGAAATGGTTAATTAAGGCCATTCACTGGAGACCTTCCTTCCATTTCAGAAGCCTAAGATTAGCTCTGTTATCTATGACCCCTTCCTTAAATGTCAACTATTCTTCAAAATCCACTTCTACTTACCTGGTCTTCTGGTGACCCAGGAGTTGATTATCACCCTTCTGTATTTACAGGAACCCCCACCCCCAAGTATTTCTGATTATCTCAGATGATCCATGTCCAGGGCCGGTTGAACAAACAAGATTATCATCTTCATTTGGGAGGCGGTTGGGTTTTGCATGTGTTTCTTTGCTAAGCTCAAACACTTTGGTGATCCTATTAGGAGATCATGGAAAGAGCATTAGTGTATTCCAGCAAAGCAGCTTATCCTCAGCCTGTCTGTTGGCCCTGAGAGCAGAATAAGGATATTAATCTTCATGAAACCGAATGCTGGTGCAGCTCCGAAGAAATAAGCACATTTGTGTTTTTATTAGTGCTCTCAACAACCAGCTGTTGGGAATTAAAAGAGCAGGGGCTAGGGGAGAGGGAATCAGCAATCCTTTGATCCTCCTTTGATATCAGAGTATCAGTCTGCATCTCCCTATGTGCTGAGCAGCTTTTCTTCATATTATATGTCTAAGTATATGTTTTGAAGCCTCCACTTTCATCCTTGGATAGCTGATATACTACAAAACCTAAACGAAACCAAAAACGACACACACCCCCAATCTTTTAATATTCCCTTCCTTGCAAGGTGGCGAGAGTTCACTGGTATCTGAGCTTGTTCACACTTCAGCCTTACAAGATCTACAGAAGTGTCAGAGAACCTGGAGCTATCTGCACTTAGGAGCGGTACAAAAAATGTTACTTCACGTCCGTCATGCAACTACTCGACCACGCCCTCAGAACAGTTGCTAAGCGCGACAATACTGTACCCAGTGCTGGGGTAGGGTTTTCCCTTGTCACTCTTTGTTCTCGCTTTCTGTTCCGAGATAAGACACCGTATATTTATTAACTACTGTCATGCAACAAAACATTCATTTCTCTCAGAAAACTGTGTCTGGGTCTGCAGTCATCATTAGACCTGACCGTGGCCTGGGAGTAGAAGTTTACAGGAAACCTACCCACACAGATCAATACTTACTGTTTGACTCCCACCATCCATTACAACACAAACTAGGAGTCATCAGGACCCTAAGCCACAGAGCAGAGAGCATCGCCACCTCCACAGAAGCCAAGAAGAAGGAAGACAGGCACCTGAAGACAGCACTTAAGGCCTGTGGATATCCAAGGTGGGCCTTCAACAAAGCAGTGGGCCATCCCAGAAGAACAAGGGATCAGTCTGAGACCCAGACCCGACGGAAGAACCTGGTCATTCCTTACATGGCGGGAGTGTCGGAGAAGCTTAAAAGGATTTTTGGCAAACACCACATCCCTGTTTATTTCAAACCCATGAACACACTAAGGCAGAGACTTGTCCACCCAAAGGATCCGATACCAAACCATAAAAGGAGCAATATAGTATATGCAGTCCAATGCAGTGAAGAGTGTTCAGACCTCTACATCGGAGAAACTAAACAGCCATTAAACAGAAGAATGGCCCAACATAGGAGGGGTAACAGCTCAGGACCAGAATCAGCAGTACACCTCCATTTGAAGGACAAAGGCCACTCTTTCAAAGATGAGGATGTACACATATTAGACAAAGAAGAGAGGTGGTTCGAGAGAGGAGTAAGGGAAGCCATTCATGTTAGCATTGAAAATCCCTCCCTCAACAGAGGTGGTGGGCTCCGGCATAGTCTATCTGCTACTTATCAGGCTGTACTTTCCAAAGTACGCAGGCAAATCAAGGAGCCTTCTCCACCAAGGTCACAGCTAACGACCCATTCTTGATGGGTTTCAGCACCTTAGGCCATTGTTTACCTTAAGGCCATGGACACTAATGTCTCCCTAACGAGCCTATTCAGGCTATTGTTCATCTTATGAGCCAATCAGACCAGGGGACAAGAGGTCAAGCTGACTATAAGAAGGACTACTTGCCTAGCTGTATTCAGACCGATGAAGCTGTTTGGATGAACAGCGAAATGTTTCTATCTCTCAAAAAAGAAGTCCAGTAGCCATGACTCAACTCCCAGTTGTGTCTGGGTTTTTTTCTTCTGACTTTTCAGAAGCGAAATATCGAAAAAGAATTTTTAAGCTCCCCCCCCCCACAAAAAAAGGAAAAAGGAAGCTAGACAAATTCAGTGTTTGTCATGGTACAAGACTGTGACACGAGACAAGTTATCACGAACATTGGGAACACTGAAACAGGGACAAAACCACGTGATCGCAACCAATGCTGTCACGGTACAAAACTAGTAGTGGAACAAAGAAGGATGTGAAGTAACCGCCTAGGTGTCCTTGGGCTGTAAATCCCATCAGCCCCATGCAGATAGCACAGCCAATGACATAAGTGGATAGAGTTACACAACCTTGTGCCAGCTGCCACCTCTCAGCCTCACCACCTAATCACAGGGTCAAAGAGGATATAGTGGAAAGAGAGTGAGAAAGCAGGATAGTTACGAATTTAATACAGTATGCTTCTTCCATCTACATAATGCGCAAGTGGAGATGAAGGATGGGCACAAAATGAAAAAATAATGTTTCATTTCATTTCGTTTTGTGCTCACCTGTTTTGTTTTGTTCCGTTTCCTACACTTTTTTAAAAAATGTCATACAAAACAAAATGAAATGAAACAAAATAGCTCCCCTGGGTCCTAGAGGCACCAGATTTGGTGCCAGGGACTCGGAGAGCCATTTTTAAAGGGCTCCTGCTGAGCTATTATTGGCTGGACCCCTTTAAAACTGGTACAGTCAGCACCAGGGGGATCCCCTGCTGCTGACTGGCCCAGGTTTAAAGGGGTCCAGCCATTGACAACTGGGCAGGAGCCCTCAGAATACAGTTGGGTAGGCAATGCAATCGGGTGGAACTGCCTACCCAACCATTTTCTGAGGGCTCCTGCTGAGCTGTCAATGGCTGGACCCCTTTAAACCTGGCCCAGTTGGCAGCCCTGAGATTGCTACCTGTGACTGAACCCATCATGAGCACAGTTACAGCTGCAGTACAGCAGTTTAACCACTGCACCACGAGGCTCTTTTGACTTGACATGAGAGCCTATCTTGATTTGTGCTTTGGCAGGGAAGTGAAGTATTCATTCATTCATTCATTCATTCATTCATTTTTATACCACCCATCTTCCCAAAAGAACTCCGGGCGGTTAACAGAAGGGATGAGAGGTATCCCGTACAACAATCACAACAACAGATAAGTTAAAAGTGAGAGATTAAAAAAAATGGAAAACCAAACAGGAAAACAGAATCATCGGCAAGACAGTGGCTCAGAAGGGGGGGGGAGGTTACTGGTCTCCAAATGCCTCCCGAAAGAGCAAGGTTTTAAGAGCTCTTTTGAAGGCGGGCAGGGACTGTGCAAGGCACAGCTCACTTGGAAGGTGGTTCCATATTGAGGGGCCAGCCACAGAGAAGGTGCGATTACTGGTTATCGATTTACTCACCTCCCTGGGCATAGCCACCCAGAGTGAGAGCGCCTGCGACATTCTACTGGGCCGGGCCTCAGTTGATCTCTGGGTGATGTGCTCCGACAGGTATTCAGGTCCCAAGCCGTGGAGGGTTTTGTAAATCAAAACCAAGACCTTGGACCTTATCCAGAGAACAACGGGCAACCGGTGCAAGCGAGCCAGAACTGGGATGATGCGGTCAAATTTAGGCGCACCCACCACCAGTCTGGCCGCTGCATTCTGTACCCATTGGAGTCTCCGGACAAGAGTCAAGGAGGGATTAGAGTGTTGTCATCTACCCTACATAGTGACATCTGTCTACCATCTCAAGTTAAGCTTGCTGATCACTAATTGATGTGTTTACCCAGAACATAAAGAAGAACAGGTCTCTTACCTGTTGTCATCTGTGAATTCACACATCCCACTCTCCTTCCATCTCAGACATCTCCATCTTTAAGGCGAACTGAAACATGAAATCCTTCACTTCAAGCAGGATCCTATTCCATGACAGGGTGTCCCCTCCCAAAATGCCTCAGATCAACTCTAGAACAGACTATTGATGGCTGTTCCACATTGTGGAATCATCTTCCTAGTGAGTTGCGCCTAGCACAGTCCCTGCCCGCCTTCAAAAAGGCTCTGAAAACCTTCCTTTTCTGGAAGATGGGCGGTATAAAAATGCAACAAATAAATACATAAAATAAATACTCAAAGAATCAATCTTTCTATATGGAAAATCACACAAAGGAGCAATGTTTTCCCCAGCAGATAGATTACAAAAAAAAAAAAAATCCTTCAGAAAATGAAGGTTTGACAAGCATGATCAAACATGTACCATACATTAAATTATACATCCAGGAAATCAATGAGTAATTAGCACAGTGAGCTGGTGATAAATGAGCCCTCACTCGCTCAAGGCTGCGAACTAATCTGTAATGAACCATTATTTCTTAGATAGCAATATTATGATTATTGGTGGTGTCTGTGAAGCGAACCATGCCCTGATTTTTGTAGCCATTATGTCAGCACGATGGAATTATAGAGCTTCAAGGGATCCACTGGATTTGTTCCTTTTGGTGTTCATTTTGCTCTGAAACAATATGCTGTTCCAGAATGTTCTAGATGTTTATCCATCTCCGTCAGATTCTTGCCTTGTCTTCTTAGGAAGATAAAAGCATATTGTAAATACCAAGTATTATATTTCTAGTTCCATCAAAGAGCAGACCCACCAAAGCAACTGCTGGCTGGTTAGCTCAGAGTTTAGGTGCTTGGCTACAAATCCAGAGGTTGGGAGTTTGATCCCCCACTGTGCCCTCCTATGAGTAAAACCAACCTGGGAAGCCTTGGGCAAGTCCTAGGTGCCCCCAGCAAAAGGGAATGGTGAACCACTTAGGAGTATTCTCTACCAAAAAAAAAAAAAGAGTCCCCATAAGCCCAAATTGACTTGAAAGCACATGTTTATTTATGCAGTAGGATGGTGGCCAATGGAAGTGTCTGAGAAAAGTATATAGATGGATCGCTTACCCACTGTGAAGAAAGAGGAGACATCCCCTACATTGATTTATATTATGTGCTACAGAGAGACAACTGTGATATCATATGGAAAGATTGTGTTCACTAACATGCGTCTGCCCTGTCTGTTGCCAAGGTGTTAACTGTTAAAAAGGAACTTAAGAGATTTCCACAACCCTTCATATGTTTTATCTTTCAACCCAAGTTGGACTTAGTAGACCTTCATTTAAATGATTTCAAATTGAAGATTCCCTTTCAGCTTGAAGGCGTCTTTTAAATAAAGATCTGTTCAGTCCAGCTCTGCTTTAAAGAAAACCATATGGACAGGCTGTCTGTAATAAGAGCTCATATGGCCACCATAAGAAGGTGTGATGTGCTATTTCTTGGACTATGTGAGGACAACAGTTTTGAGTAGCGACCAGTAGGCTCGATCTGTCCTGCTGAACTGAAACACAAGAGCATGCTTTGAGGAGGAACAGGAAGAAGAAGTGGTAAGTCCTTGGGGAGGGATATGCATATTAAAATTACATTAAATTAAATAAAGGTGAAAACAAATTTTACAAGAAAAATGTATCTCCTATTCTGGAGTTGTTGGCAAGAGTTTTTTTTTTTTCAGATTTCTTAAGTTGGTGGTTCATTAAGCAGACTGAATGTTCTTCTGATACTGGCATCCAGGTCCCAAGACTAAATATTTTTTTCCTTCAGGTGAAGAACAGGATGGCGTCTTCATCTATTGCAAACGAGGACAGCTTTTTCTCTTTCTTCAACAGAGGTGATGACAGGACTGAATCCTGCATTCGACCTGAAGGCTGCAATTGAGCTAAGAAGGATACAAAGCAAGCTACATGGCACTTACGCTTCTGTTCCAGCACCTCCCAAATCTACTGCCTCATTCTTCTTCATGGTTGATCCAGCCCTACTATTGTTCCACAAAAATTTTATTTTAATTTATTTTATTGTTTTGTTAAAAAAGATAAATGCAAGAGAGAAGCAAGCCAACTGAATAGCCCAGTGAACTAGCAATCTGGTTACGGATCCGGAGGTTGGGCATTCAGTTGCTCGCTGCGCATCCCAGAAGAGCCAGCCTGTGTGGCAAAGCTTATATATCGCCCTACAGCGGTCCCCCGCCCTTTCACGGTTCATATACTGCGGTCCCGCTATATCACGGGACCACAGTATATGAAAAAGGCCCCCTGGGGTAAGGGGGGAAAGGGCTATTTCAGGCCTCTCGTACTTACCCCAGGCCTGGCGCTGTCCCAAACGGACCTGTGAGGGCCTTCCCAGGCCTTCTGGAGGCCCCAAAAGGGTTTCCTTGTGAAACGGAAGTGACTTCCAGTAAACTGGAAGTGACTTCCGGATTGCCAAAAATCATTTCTAAGGCCTCTGAGGGCCTTCCTAGGCCTGTCAGAGGCCTCAGAAATGATTTTAGGCAATTGGAAGTAACTTCTGGTTCACAGGAAGGCCCTTTGGGGCCCTAGAAGGCCCTTGCAGGCCCGTTCAGGGCAGCACTAGACTAGGGGTAAGTAGAAGAACCCCCAGCTAGGCCCCCCAGGCTCGACCCAACATGCATCAGCATATCACGGATTTTCAATTATTGTGGGTTGGGTTGGGTCCCTAACCCCCATGATAGGCGGGGATCACTGTATACCACTTCAAGTAGTCTCTGGGTGGTTTACAATAATTACAGTAATTCAGGCTACACATTGCTCCCCACCCAGCAAGCGAGGTACTCATTTTACCGACCTCAGAAGGACGAAAGGCTGAGTCAACCATGAGCCTACTACCTGGGATTGAACCCCAGGTCGAGAGCACAGTTTTAGCTGCAGTACAGGCATTTAACCACTGCGCCTCGAGGCTCCTTCATAATATTGGCCTTGGGCAAACTGCGTAATCCCAGGATGCCGCCAGAAGAGGGCAATGGCAAACCTCTTCTGAGGATTTTCTACCTAAAAAAGCCCAAATTGGCTTGACGGCACACAGTTCTTATTATGAATCTGAACCAAGGTGCAATTGGCACTGTTTGCGATTCTCCCTGCTGCACCAAGGAGGAAGAAAGGAGAAAGCTAAATGTTGACCAGTTGCTGGCTAACTGCCAATGCCTACCAAGGTGATTATTATTGTGTAACAGTCTTGGACTGTTGTTGCATATGAATAAAATGGAGGAAGCAAGTTATTTCCTTTCCTGTAAGTCTGTTTCCTTCTATCCTATGCCACCTCCACACTTTCTTCCGGTGGTGAAATGTGTGAATGTACACATGATTTCTCCACACCTACCAGAGTTTTCAATTGTAATAGCGCTGGAGAATTACATGTTGGCCAGACTGAAAGAAAGAGAGAGAGAGAGAAAGAAAGAAAGAAAGAAAGAAAGGATATATTATTGCATTATAGAGATACCATTCTTTACACTGTTTACAAGTTATTACTATGCTGTTGCACCTGGGCAGAGTTTAGAAAAATGGAAGTTACCTACCTGTAACTGTAGTTCTTCGAGATGGTCTGTGAATCCACACTAAAGGGTTAACCTGCAGCCAGCCTGCAGCCACCAGATTGTTAAAAAGCTCTTGTCGGTTAGGACCTCCCCCTCCTCCTGCGCATGCTCCTGCTTTCCCACTCTTTCTCCTCAGTTCCCCTGTTATCCGCCGCTGAAAAACAGAACAGAGAGAGTGACGGATAGAGGGGAGGCAGGTGGGACGTGTGGATTCACAGACTTCGTCTTGAAGAACTACAGTTACAGGTAGGTAACTTCCATTTCTTCTTCAAGCCATCTTTGAATCCACACTAAAGGGTAATTAGCAAGCTTCCTTACTGGAGGTGGGTCGTCACTGTACCGCTGCAGCTAAAACAGCCCGACCAAAAGCGGCATCAGTCTTGGCCCTGACGTCCAGTCGGTAGTGTGTCATGAAGGTGGACGGATTGGACCAAGTTGCTGCTTTACAGATGTCGTCAACAGGGATGCCACGGAGTAGGGCGGTAGATGAGACCAATCGAGTGGAGTGACCTCTAGGCGTAGCCGGTAGAGGGGTGTGAGCTAGCTGGTATGCAAGCGTGATGGCTTGGCAGATCCACTTGGAGAGCGTCTGGGCAGTCACCGGTTCTCCCTGACATGGTTCATGAGTGCATACAAAGAGCCTGGGAGACTTCCTGATGGTCTTAGTGCGGCTGGTGTAGAAGAGTAGAGCCCTTAGAACATCGAGAGTGTGCAGAGTACGTTCAATGTCCGAAGAGGGATCAGGAAAGAACTTGGGAGTACAAGGGTTTGGTGCAGATGGAACTCCGATGCTACTTTGGGAAGGAATGAGACATCGGGATAAAGGGTAACTTTGTGAGGGTGGAATTGTAAGAAGGGAGGATCTGCTCGCAGAGCTGCCAACTCCGAGGCACGTTTCGCTGAGGTTACGGCAACTAAGAACACAGTTTTAACAGACATCATATGCAAGGAGATGGAAGCCAACGGTTCAAAAGGGGGCTTCATCAACTTATTAAGAACAAGGGGAAGGGACCACTGTGGAGCAAGGGGTCTCACAGAGGGGCGAACATTTTTGAGACCCTTGAGAAACCGCTTTACCTCAGGGTGTCAGAAGAGTTCAGAGGCCGGTGAATTGTGAGGTTGAAATGCCACAATGGCAGCCAGGTACACCCTGAGAGTCGAGATAGAGAGGCCTCTGTTGGAGAGCAGGAGTAGGAACTGCAGTACAACCTCAACAGAAGTAGGTTGCGATGGGAGATGATGTTGGGTCGCAAAATGCTGAAAAGCAGCCCATTTATAGTTATACAGCGTGGTAGTAGATTGCCAACAGGCATTGGCCATAACATGGGCTAGTGTGAGTGGACCAGCCAGGCAGTCAGATGTAGGGATTGTAAGTCCGGATAAAGAATCTTGCCGTTGCTCTGAGACAGCAGATGAGGCAACATTGGCAGTCTCCGGTAATTGGAGGCGAGAGACAGCAGGGTCGTGAACCATGGTTGACGGGGCCACCACGGAGCGATAAGTAGGAGGGTCGTGGGGCTCTCTTGAAGTTTGATTATTGTCTTTTGGATCAGTGGGATCGGCGGAAAAGCGTACAGGAGGTCCCGTGGCCACCTGAGGGAGAAGGCATCCCCCAGGGATCCGGGGCCTTGACCGGCCCCGGAACAGTACAGGGGACATTTCCTGTTGGATTGGGTGGCGAAGAGATCGATGCTTGGAGTCCCCCAGGCATAGCAGACGTCCAGAAAGGTCGAGTGGAGTAGGGACCATTCGTGGTTTTTGTAAGTCCGTCTGCTGACGACATCTGCCATGTAGTTGTCCGCGGATGCTATGTGGGTGGTAGAGATGGGCATGACCAGAAAAAATGACGTTTTGTGTTGTCGTTTGTCGGACCAGGTCTGTTTTGGGTCGTTTCCGTTTGTCGCGATAATTTTCAAAAATTTCTCGTTTCCGTTTGTCGTTTGTCGTTTAGGGTTGGGGTTGGGGGGTTGGGGTAAGTGGGCTCTGGGAGGCACCTCTCTGGGTGCCTCTGAGTCTGAGCCACTAAGAAGGGAAGCGATTAGCGATTAACGCGTACCGTACATGTTAGGGTTGGGGTAAGTGGCAAAGGCACCTCTCTGGGTGCCTCTGACCCACTAAGAAGGACAGTGTACTGGCGTACAGGTTATGCTTAGGGTTGGGGTTAGGGTAAGGGCTAGGCTTAGGGTTACGGTTAGGGTTAGGGTGAGTTAGTGGGCTGCACCTCTGGGTGCCTCTGACCCACTAAGAAGGACAGTGTACTGGTGTATGGGTTAGGGTTAGGGTTAGGGTTAGGGTTAGTGGGCTTTTTATGCCCTCTGGCACATCCAGAAGTCTCAGTCAAAACCTGGCCATGCGATTGGTGGAATGGCTCCAAAAATTTGCATGGTCCCATCCCATGGCCAGCCCATCATTGCGCAGGTGTAAAAAAAATAAAAATAAAAATAAAATAAAATAAAATAAAATCAGTGGAGACGTTTTATTGCAAGAAAAACCCACTGCTGCTACTATAAAAATTCAGGCAGTTAAAATACCTAATTTTCACGTGTTTCTGTTGTGCTTTAGTGGGTTTTTTGACCACGATTTGAAAAGAAATATTGCAGTAGCCATTTTGGATCCCCACCACCACCGCATGGCATAGAGACAGCCCAGGAAAGGAGGGGGGGAAGGCAGGGGACCCCCCCCCCACAGAAAACACCCCTCTGGTAGGTGCCCTCACTCAGGCAGGCATATTTTCGCCTGCCTTTTTGGCCAGGAATCGGGGTTTTTTTTCTTTTTAAAACTTTTTTTCTGTGCTGCTTGTTGGCAATGGCATCGCGCGAGCCCGTGATGCCATGAACGACAACGATAAACCAGAGGCCAATTTTCCTTTTTTCGGGTCGGGTTCGAGCTGAAGTGGAGTAACTCTCGTTACCGTTACCCGTTACGTAACGATAACGAGAACCGAAAACGGAAACGAGAATTTGCCGCTCCGTGCCCATGTCTAGTGGATGGCCTGGGGGGGGGGTGATGTTCCTGATGCAGCACCAGTCCCAAAGTTCCAGTGTGAGGTTCAGGAGACGCCTGGACCTCTTTCCGCCCTGTTTGTTCAAATAATGGAGAGCAGTGGTGTTGTCCGTTACAATTTGTATGGTTTGATTGGCAATCAAGGGTTCGAAAGCCCTGAGAGCCTTGAAAATTGCGAGGAGTTCCAGGTAATTGATGTGGAACTGTTTCTCTGTTTCGTTCCAGGTCCCGTTGATGTGAGCACTGTCACAGTGGGCACCCCATCCAATAGTGCTTGCATCGGTGGTGACAACTCTGGATACCGGTCACCCTTTGAATGGTCGACCAGAGTCGAGATGAAGCGGAGAGGCCCACCACTGGAGACTGAGGTAAGTGTCTTGAGGGATGAGGACCTGTTTGAAGAGGTTGTCATGTAGATGGTTGTATTGGCGTAGCAGACAGGATTGTAGCGGTCGGAGACGGAGACAGGCGTGTGGAAGAACCGAGGTCGTCGAGGCCATGAGGCCGAGAAGATGGAGGACGGACCTGACAGGTAGGTGACAGTTTGGTTTGAAGGGAATCAGGGCCTTCAAGATTTTGTCCTTGCGGTCTTGGGACAGGAATGCCTTGCCCTTTGTTGAGTCTAGACTGGCTCCTATGTAACGAACCACCTGACGGGGTTGAAGTGTAGATTTGGCTGTGTTTATTTTGAAGCCCAAGGATGTCAGAAGGTGCAGCGTGTAACGAATGTCCCGTCTTGACCTGTGTTGCGTAGGTGACACTATCAACCAGTCGTCCAGATACGGGAATACATTCACGCCTTGGACGCGGAGGAACGCTGCTACTGGGGCCAAGCACTTTGTGAACACCCGAGGTGCCGTGGAGAGCCTGAAGGGCAGAGCCATGAACTGGTAGGTTTTGTCGGCAATTTGAAATCTTAGGTATTTGCGATGATGTTGCCTGATGTTACGCGTCCTGTAAGTCGACGACTGCAAACCAATCCCCCATGTGTAAGAGAGGGAGGATGGTTTCTAGCGTGGTCATTCTGAATCTGGTGTACTTGATAAAGAAATTGAGCTCTCTGAGGTCTAGAATGGGGCGTAGACCTCCATCCCTTTTTGGGACAGTAAAATATCTGGAGTAGAAACCACTGGTGTCTCCTGGGGCAAAAGGTTCTATGGCATGCTTGGTTAAGAGGGATTGAACTTCCTCCTGTAGGACCTGTGATGGGGGTGTCCGCAGGACCTGTCCCAAAGGGGGTAGAGAGCTGAATTCCAGGACATAGCCTTGGGTGATGATTTCAAGGACCCATTTGTCTGATGTTATTAGAGACCATCTGTGGAGATAGGGATGCAGTCGTATGTCGGACACGTGAGGAGGCAAGAGTAGGACAGAGTCAAAGGTTCTGCTTCGATTTGCGGTCGTAGCGCCTAGAGGACTGAGAACGACACTGCTGGCATTGGTTGTTTTGTCAATAAGAGTATGGCTGGTAATTTTGGTGAAAACGGCCCGAGTCTCGGCGCTGGGGAGGAGGAGCCTGACGCTGCCAGTTTTGTTGCTGTCATCGGTAAGGCGCTTGAGGTTGAGTAGCCGGGTAAGAAATGGACTTTGCAGTCTTTCTCATCTTAATGAGGTTGTCTAAGGACTCGTCGGTAGTGGTAGCAAATAGGCCTTCACCATCGAATGGTGAGTCCTCTATCCTGTTTCTGGCATCATCTGGGATATTGGTTGTGCGGAGCCATGCGTGCCTCCTGAGGTAAATAGCGGTAGACAGTTGTTTGGCAGCGGAAGCGGCCATATTGCGTGCCACAATAGTTTCATAGTCAATAAGGGAAAGTAATTCCTCATGAAGGGCAGTGATCTTGGCCTTCTGTTCCTCAGGAAGAGACTCCACAATGGGGGCCGCCTGAAGCAATATATGGCGGGAATAGGCCTCCATGGCGCATAGGTAGTTGGCCGAACGAAGGGAAAAAGAGGCCAAAGAGTAATAACGACGGCCGATAATATCAAGCTTGCGGCCCTCCTTATTACTGGGGGTTCAGGCAGAGCGACCCTTGGCTCTATTCTGGGTAGCGTCCACAACAAGGGAGTTGGGCAAAGGATGTTTGTCCAAAAAGGAAGTGCCCTCGCCATGGGTTCTATACATATTGTCCACTCGGCATGACATGAGTGGTGCCGAAGAGGGTTTATTCCAGGCTTCCTTGATGCGGTCAAGGAGAGATGGAATGAAGGCGAGGCATAGAGGAGCAGTCTGGTGCCTGTTTAAATGTCCAAAAAATTTACAGGAGTCAGAGGTCTGTTCCTGTTGGACTTGAAGCTCCATAACCGAAGCAATCTTGTGAATGGTTTGGGAGTAGAGTTTCATATCCTCTGAGGGTGAAGGAGGTTGGCTATCCAGTATATCCGTTTTTGGTGTAGGCAGGTTAGGAGGAGAGGAGGCCTCAGAGCAGAAGGAAGCATCCTCAACTTTAAAGTCATCTTCGTCCGACAGTTCTGGGGGGAGTTCGTCCATAGAAGTCGGAGACTCCTGGTGTCGAGGAAGAGATGGTGCCGCAGTGTGTTGTATTGAGATGGGGGTGGCCTGTGAGAACGGGCGCCCTCCTTAGCGGAGAGGGCAGCAGAGAGCCTTGGGTCGGCACGGTCAGCCGATGTCGAGAGGCCAGAGGAATCTTGGGCTCGGCGTTTAGATGTTGAGCGATGTTTTCAACGTTTAGGGGAAGGGGAGGCTTCCCCAGACGATTCAGAAGATGTGGGCGAGCGACAACGTCGCTTTCGACGTCGAGAAGTGGCGGCGGTCGATCGAGCCTCCTTCCGTGGTGGTGCTTCGACATCGACCGGTTCTCGGCGTGGAGGACGCTCAACAGCATTAGGACGCTCAACATCAGTAGGACGCTCAACATCAGGAGGGGCTTGACATCGATGGGGGGACGTGTCGGCCGAATGCTCAGAGTCAGAAGTAGAATAGCGGCAACACCGATGGGCTGGTGATCGATGTCGATGCCGGTGGCGTCAGCGGCTACAGCGGTAGCTGGAAAAGGAGTCAGTCAGAGTCGCGATAACGACGGTGCTTTCGTCGACGTCACCAAGGTGGGGATGTCGACGGGGAAGAGCAGCAAGAGTGGCGGGAGTGATGTTCATCCCGATCTCGAGGACGGCCGCGGCGCTCCGGTGTCCGGGAGCATCTGGTGTCGGCCGGCAGGCAGACGATCTTTTCCTGCGATTTCGTGCGAGGTGGCTCTGGCACGGCATTAGAAGCGGGTGCGGCGTCAACGTGTGGCAGGGAAGCCGACATCAATGGTCGGTGAGCCTGAGTGTCCTGCGGCATCAGAGTAGGCAAATCTGGGGTCAAGTCCTGTAAGCTGGAAGGACTGAGAGGGACCTCGACTACAGTCGAGAGATCATGAGAATCCTCTCCCCATGTCGAGGAGCGCACTGACATCGGCGACAAGGTCGACGGTTGTCTGGAGGGAATCTGGTCGTCCTCCAAATGCTCCTGTGGCATGGAAGCCGCTGTTGAAACTGAGTGTGCCGGACTCGTAGTAGTTGGCCGAGGCTTGGCACGTTTCTGAGAATCAGAAGATTGCTTTTTCTTCAGTTTCTCGGCAGCCGTAGTCGACGTCGACGCCGATGGTGACAGCGGTGGGAGAGACTTGGCTTTGGGAGAGGATTTTTGTTTAGATGTCGTAGCCCCTGGCGAAGCTCGGCCTGATGTCAATGCACGTTGTTCCATGGGAGTGAGGGTCTGCTCCCAGAGGTGCAAACGAAGGCAACCCAAACGCTGTTTAAGGGCCGGTTTTGTCAACTTTTTGCAGTGGTGACACTGCAAAGACTGGTGTGTCTCACCAAGGCAGTAGACGCACTGCGAATGGCCGTCCTTTAAAGGGATTTTGTTGGAGCAGGAGACACACCACTTGAAGAGGCCTGCGGAGGCCATAAAATAAAAGCGGGCAAGCCGGCGGGGGAGGAGGGGGAGGCTCACCGACGTCCGGAGGAGGAGGAGGTCAGAAGAGAATAGATTCCGACAGAGAAAAGTCCAAGAATTAAAAGAATTTTCTTTCTTTCTTTTACAGAGCTCAACTGGTGACTGAACTCGGTGGCGGAAAGAAAGGAACTGAGGAGAAAGAGCGGGAAAGCAGGAGCATGCGCAGGAGGAGGGGGAGGGGGAGGTCCTAACCGACAAGAGCTTTGTAACAATCCGGTGGCTGCAAGCTGGCTGCAGGTTAACTCTTTAGTGTGGATACACAGACGGCTTGAAGAAGAATTTGTATTTTGGACTATGAATCCATGCTACCTGGAGGATTCTGGGAGCTGTGGTCTTTAAAAGTCTGCATCAAGCTCTGCCTCTAGTAATAGCTTATTACATTCGTTTTTCCTTTTTATTAATCATTGTGGTGAAATGTTCAGCATATTTAAACAAGAGTAGGAAAATTGATGTGCTGAGTAGACTTGGGCTCTCTTTTAAAAATAAAATAAAACTGGAGCCTTTTCACTGACCAAAAATAAGGTCAAAGCAGAGTGGCTGTAGGGCAGGGAATGGGACTTAAGGAACTTAAGGAATAGGGAGAATTTTAAAAAGCTACTTTTGGAGCTCTCAGAATCCCCGAGACAGAATGGTCAGTGGTGAAGCTGGCAGAAGGATTCTGGAAGCTATCATCAAAAAATTAACTTTTTTCAATCTCTGCTGGGATGGTTGCCAAGTCACCATGTACAGCATTTGTTAATTAAAGGATGCCTTGGAGTACATGGGCTGTAGTTCTTGAACATCTGTGCCATACAAAATGGTCTAGTCTTACTTGCTCAAGGCCTCAACACTCTGTGGTTGAGTACCTTTGCTCAACTAGAGAATGGGCAACTCTGAGGTGTATTCAAGAGTTTGTCTTCATCCTCCAAAATCAAGACACATACCATTCAAGCAAAAATGCACCCTATGTTTTCTACCAAACTTTTTAGGCCTCAGATGTTTAGTGTTTGGAGGGGACTGGATACAAAGACTTTTGATTTCATTGTTGTTGAGACAAAAATGCCACAGCTCTGCTGCAAACCAGCTGGTACCTACTTGGAGATTTCATACAGTACTATCTCTAAACTACCCTCTCTTTTATACACCGCTTAGAAATGTTATGCACTTAACTTGCTTTGGGGTTCTGGGATATATCATCCAGAAATGTAACTTCTTCAAACTTTAGAAGGGTAGCTGAGGACAACAGGGTTCAATGGCCTAGTAATAGAACTCGGTTGTACTTCAGAGGCTCCATGGGCATAATCTGTCGGTTTGTGAAAGCTGAAAATGCATTAGAGTTGCTCCTCCATGATACTAATTTAAAATTATTTTGGAGGTTTTAATAAAGCTTTAAAATGGGGAAGGATGAGCTTGCCTATGCTTGCCTGGTTGAATCCAATAACTGCACATCACAATGGTAACATCAGTGGGTTTGTTGCAACCACCATTGAAATGATAGGGAAATTGCTACTTCAGGCCAAAGTTCCTCTTAAGTAACAACAGAGATAAATTAGCAAATGGCTCGGCATCCATGTGTTGTTCCAATATGTTGTTCCAATATGCATGTTATTATGTCAGGATTTGTAAAACAAAAACATGACTTTTCAGATAATCCATTGTCTTTCTCACCAAACAAAATGGCCAAACATTTATTTATTTTATTTTTATTTTAGAGTATTTTTACCCTGCCTTTCTCCTTGGAAAAGGACCCAAGGTGGCTTACAGTAATGAGGGATAATACACAGTCCAGTCCAATTAAGACATGTTCAAGTATTTGAACATGTATCTTATCTTTATTTGTAAAGCAGTTGTATTGAATCATAGAAGCACAGGATATTGAGTTGGAAGTGGTCTACAAGGCCATCAGGTCTAACCCCTCTGCAGGAATCCAAATCAAAGCTCTGAGCAGTGGTTATTGTAACAACCCCTAAATTCCTTTTCTTTTATTAACATGATCTTGCCCCATGACAGAAGCTGAGCTCTAATGATGATATGCAGATGTTACTTCCTTCACCCTTGCTCAGTTGGGGATCCAGTGCAAATATCTGACTTGGAACAATCGGTGGTAAGAATGCACAAGCAATAAAGTCTGTCATTCCGCTCAGGTGAAATTACCAAGTCCCCTCAAGCAAATCAACTCTTCCAAATGTATCTTGCCTTCTCTTCTCTTTGGTTCATGGACGGAGTTCCATTGGAGCAATAGTGACCTCGTCAGGTGGTAGCTGGAAGTATTCAGAGCTGGGAAATCTCATGCCATTAATAATTTAATTCCTTCAGCCCTGCCCCGAGGTTCTCAGAGTTCAGTGAAAATTCTGAACACAACGAACTGCAAACGCTAGTGGTCCAAAGACTGCAGTCCAAAGTCGCAACTCTCCCCCATTTACAAAACATATGTTTAAAAGGAATGTGAAGGTTTATTTATGCTTTTCACCCAAAAAAAAAAAAAAAAGGATAAATGGCTAATAACATGTTTATTGTCCCACTTTCAAGTTTAAAGAAATCAGGGGAGAATATATGTTTATGCATTTATTTATTTTAAAATTCTATTCTAGTTTCTTGATCAATTCAAATTGATATGCAAATTGACTAAGACATTAGAATACTAAATACAGTGGAACCTCGTATAACATACAGTTTGTATAACATAAAATCTGTACAACATAAAAAATCCAAATATAGGGGAAATTTGCTTAACAGAATTGCCTATGCAACATAAAATGGTCACGATTAGGGATTACTCTGTTTTCAATGCATTCCTATGGGAAATTTGTATAAAGAAAAATTTGCTTAACATAATTCCATTTGGAATGAATTAATTCGTTTATACAAGGTACCACTGTAACAGCAAGTCAAAAGGAATCTGAAAATTGTTTAAAACAAGGCGATAATATAAAAGCAGGTTTTAAAAAGCTGAACAGCAATGAGAGAAAAAAAAATTAACAGCATGCTTTTATACGTAGAGTGTAGTATAATCTTGTAAGTGTTTGCTCAAAACTGCATCCAACTGAGTTATAAGTCTTACCCCTAGGTAATTGTCCACACCATTGCAGCCTAAACCACAGGAGGAATTTGGTGGGAAAAATAGAGCCTTATATAGTAAACCTAAAGCTTAAAAAAAAGGGGGTGGGGTGGAGCCACCCTCTGTATTCATATAATGCATGTATTTACCACTAAACCATGAAATTCACTGTGATCTTCAATCAGTGAGCCTTTCTCTCCCTGCACCCATCAGCTTGATGTACCTCACAGGAATATAGGTGGGATGTAAATATAATGGGAGCTTGGAAGGGTAAGTTATTTTGGATGCTTTCCCAAAGTCAAACTATTCTTGAGACAAGCATCAAACAATCTTGAACATGCTTATGAGAGCTGTGCTTCAAATGTTCTAGAGGGCATCAGCTTGGAAGAGATGCTCTAGATATAAGACCCCTTTACCCCAATAATTTCTGTTTAGATTCTCAACACAGAGATACACATAGCTTCCCCCCCAAAAGATGTCTAAATAAATTTCCCAGTTCTCACTTTATATTATTCACGGAGCAGATCACCTTTCCGTTCCGTTTGAAATTGTTCATATCATTTGTATCATCTGGGCTGGTAGTAAGGTGCCATTTCTACATTTTAGAGCTCTACCAGAAATTGTGGCATTATAGACTGAAGTTGTGCAGCGATTTTAATATTTCGTGTGGTCTGGAAGTCGAGTTATGGCAACTGGACTTCTTTTTCTTGAGAGAGAAAGAAGTCTAGTTGCCATGACTCAACTTCCAGATAAACTCACCTGGATTACTGAGAATCTTCACAGACTTCATGTGAGCGGATTTGGAAGACATTGCCCTGAAAGGCAGAACCCAAATGTTAAAACTGAGAAACAACCAAACCAGTTTAGCTGACATGAGCAACAACTGTTTTCATTATGAACTTATCCAATGGTTTAATGTACATAAGAACTTAAGAGCCCGGGTGAATCAAGCCAAGGGGCCATCTAGTCCAGCTTCCGGTACCTCACAGTGGGGGCCAGATGCCTCAGGGAGCACACAAGACAACTAGACACCTGTCTCCTGATGCCACTCCGTGTCTGGCACTTTGATGTACCCTCCATTTAAGCCTGGAGATAACACATATCCCCATCATGGCTTGCAACCTGTGATGAACTTTTCCTCCAGAAATCTGTCCCATCCCTTTTTAAAGGCATCTGGGCCAGATGCCACCACCACATCCTGTGGCAAGGAGTTCCACAGACTAACAATACATTAGGTATTTTATTTTGTATATTTCACTCTCCCATCCCTCAGTTCAGTGGATGACCCCTGGTTCTGTTATTGTGTGACAGGGAAAGGAGCTTCTCTGTATCCACTTAATCCATGCCTCATATAATTTTGTATGTCTTTTGTATGTTAAAAGCCCCAAACACTGTAGCCTGTAGTGTTTCCTCATAAGGGAGGTGCCCCAGCCCGTTAATCATTTTAGTTAGTCTCTTCACCTTTTCCAGTTTCACTGTGTCTTTTTTGAGATGCTGCAACCAGAACTGTACACACTATTCCAGGTGCAGCATTACTATCGTTTTGTACCATGGCATTATAATATTGGCTGTTTTATTTTCAATCCCCTTTTTGATGATCCCTAGTATGGAATTGGCCTTCGTCACCACCACCACACACTGGTTTGACTCTTTCACAGAGCTGTCCACCAGCACACCAAGATCACTTTTCTAATCCATCATGGGCAGCTCAGAACCCTTAGCTATGTTTTGATTTATTATTACAGTGGTACCTTGTATAAAGGAATTAATTCGTTCCAAATGAAATTATGTTAAGCAAATTCTCCTTTATACAAATTCCCATAGGAATGCATTGAAAATGGAGTAATCCCATTTTTATGTTGTACGGATTTTCCCCATAGGTGATTATGTTAAGCAAATTTCCCCTATCTCCGGAATTTTTATGTTGTACAGATTTTATGTTATACAAGCTGTTTGTTATACAAGGGTCCACTGTATTGTTATTATTATTTTGCTCCAATGTGCATTACTTGACATTTTCTTTCACTGAAACACATTTGCCATTTGCCACCCGTTCTCTGCGATTAGAGAGGTTGGTTTTCTCCACCCATAAAAGTTTCATGTCATCTGCAAACCCAGCCACCTCAATGCTTATCGTGAGCTCCAGGTTCTTTATGAACAGGCTGAAAAGCATGGGTCCCAAGATGGATCCCTGGGGCACTCCTCTTTTCACCTTCTTACAGCCATCTGTGATAGAGGCAATCTCTACACCTTGTTGTAGTGAATTCTGCCTGTTTTGTGACAAGAGTTTAAAAATCTCCCCGAAATCAGTAGCATCTCACACACACACCCTGCATCTGGAATCATGTCCAGGATTCTCATCATGAATGTTTCGTAGCATCCATTTCGGGCATGGCTGTTCTTAGTGAGGCTGTAGCAAGATAATCAGTTATGTAAAAAGAGATTCTATTACATTAACATTTTCAAATGAACTCGAGGGTACCCTGCATGCTTCGGTATAAACGTGATCATAAATAACCTCTCTGCATCAAGGGCTTTCATTTCACAAGAGCCTGCATATTAAAACAAAAGGGGAAAAGGAGAAGCAGATGAATCACAGGGAGCTGAAAATGAGAAGAAAAGGAAAATAGGGACTTAGCAAAGCATTGAACTGTAGAGATGATAGGCACCCCAGTGGTCATTTAGTCCCACCCTCTGAGAATACAGAAAAGCCCAGCTAAAGCATTCCTTTAGCCACCAATCATTATAATTGTCATTGTTTATAGAACTGTGCTTCCCGAGAGCAGAACTGAGTATCAGTAGCGGGGTGTGTGTCTTAAAAATCATTGCCACGTGTGAAATGCCACCCTATAAACAACTTGTGCCCAGGAAACAAGTCTCTTTGCTTGGGTTCCATATATAAATGTAGAAGTTTCAGAGAGGGTAGATGTGTTAGTCTTTTCAATAATTTCAGGCAAAACTCAAAGAAAAACAAAACAAAACAAAACAAAAGACACAAACATGTGGCACCTTAAAGACTAACTTTCATATTTTAACATAATGTTTCATGGACAGTCCACTTCGTCAGACATATAGCAGCAGAATGCATAAATATAATATAAATGTATAAATATTTGCCTTGTAGTCCCACTCTTACGCCTGAGGACGTGGACTTGCCCGCAAAAGCTCACACTAAAATATAGAAGTTACTTAGAAAAAACCATTTGCCTTTGTTATTTTTATTTTGCTTTTGCTTGATATGCTAGCAGAGACTAAGGGTGCTTTTACACGACCTCTAAAATCCGCCTACAACTTACGTTCGGACCAGAGATCGTGGGGGTTGTTGCTCTTCCTCTGTTCCCACCCCTCCACACTCCATTGTTCCTGTCTGCGTGAGGGGAGGGAGAAAAAAGGGAGAAAAAAACGCAGGCTCACCTCCGCAGCCCCCAGCCGCCCCGTAGTGATTCCTGTATGTTAAAGGGGCGGCAGGGACCAAAAAACAAACAGAAGGCGAGGGAGCCTGGCATTCACAGCTTTACAATGCGCATCGGAAGATTTTTTACCTCCTGGAGGCCAGGTACTTGAAAAGTGCACTGGGACGCTCTTAGGTGGGTGTGGTTGTACTTAAGTCTGGAGCTGCTGGGGAAACATTTTAAAGCCCCGGATCTGGGAGCCCTTTGCCTCGGATTGTAGGGGTCGTGTAAAAGCGCCCTAAGACACCTATTCATTCTTTAAAAAAAAGCTACAATGGTACCTCTACTTATGAGCGGCTCTACTTACGAGCAATTTGACTTAAGAGCAGAAAACCATTGGCATTTTAACTGCTGCCTTACAAATTTTACATGCACACCTTAGATTTACTGGTAAACCTATCAGAAGCTGAAAAATATGCCACTTGATATTGTAACTCCAGCTTGTTCCACTGCAGTATATGCCAAGTTTTCTTTCTTTTTTTTGCCTTCTTTGCTGGTTGGAATAGGAGACTTTGCATCTGTGCACCTGCAGATTTTACAGTGTGCTCCCAAAGAGTAAAGAGAGAAACAGCAAGAGACAAAGAGGGCAACTCAACAGATCAAGCAAGGTACATAATCTTTTGGGACAGAAACCAAAAGAGTGTCTTATAGTAATTTCCTGCTATTTAAAAAGTACTTACTTTTAAAACACTGGCTGCCAACCTCCATCTGACTCTTTTACTGAGTTTCACCATCCAAACATGGCAATTTATTGGGATCATCCAGTTCAACTAGTTATTAAAATGTCTTGGTGTTAAATACCACTCAGATGCATTTGCTGTATTTGCAGGGCTCCCTCTATAATTAATGCAACCTAAAAGAGGGTTGTCTAAGCAGAGACCGTTTAACCCTTTGCAATTGGAGTGGAGATTGCTCAAGGGAAAAAAACGATATTGCTTTATGTCAAATACAAAAACAAAGGCTTATCCACAAAACTGAATAAATATTTTGCAAGATAGACCGGGGGGGGGGGGTTAAATGAGGATGGAAACCTTGATGAGATCATGTAGAACAGGGCTGTCCAACTCTGAATAGGCCGAGGTCTACTTTTTCCAGACGAAAGTGCCTGAGGGCTACTACACTAAAACCTCTACTTATGAATTTTATCTGTTCCGACCATATGCTCATTAAGTAGAGCAGCCCTTGAACTGCCCCGCTTGGCTGAGACAGTGGGCTGGCAGACCAAGAGCTTTGCTGGGGCAGTGGTAGTCCTTGGGGTGGGGGAGGTAGAGGTAGAGAACTTATCCCCTCACTTTTGTTATTGATGGCTGGCGGGCTACTTTTGAACCCTTCACAGGCTACTAGTAGCCCCCGGTCTACCTGTTGGACAGGCCTGATGTAGGAGCATAAGTATTACACGACTCCTCCCAATGTCTGCTGTGATTATGGGGACTGTTTTCTATTCAACTAAATTTTGGGGTTTGCTTTATCATCTGTTATCTGGCTGCATAGTTCAGTGGTTAGGGATTGGTTAAGAGTTGGATTCCCCACTGTGCCTCCTGTGAGTAGAACCATCCTGTGTGGGCAAGCGACACGTTCCCAGGGCAACCCAAGAAGAAAAGAATGGGAAACCATTTCCAAGTATTCTCAACCAGAAAACCCCTGAAGATGGTCACTGTAAGTCCCAACTGACTTGATAACACACATTTATTAATAGTAATTATAAACAAGGTGAGAGTGGCATTGCGATTCTTCCTGCAGCACAATGGAAGAAGGAACCAAAAAGCTAAATAATTCTTAGTTTCTGGCTAGTGGCTAATGGCCATCATGTTATAAGTCAGACCTGCACAAAAGGTAGACCATGGGCTACCAGTAGCCCGCGAACGGTTCAAAAGTAGCCCGCCAGTCATCAATTTAAAAAATGAGGGGATAAGTTCTCCAACTCTCCCTCCCCCTTCCCAAGGACCACCACTGCCCTAGCAAAGTTCTGGGTCTGCCAGCCCAGAGTCTCAGCTGAGCAGGGCAGTTCAAGGGCCATGGCGCATTGAAATCTGTTCCTTCCAGAACAGATTAATTGATTTTCAATACAATCCTATGGGAAACTGCTGATCTACTTACTTTTTTTTTTTTTTTGAGTTACGAGCATGTGCTCGGAATGGATAAAATTCCTAAGTAGAGGTTTTAGTGTAGTAGCCCTCAGGCACTTTGGGCCAGAAAAAGTAGACCTCAGCCTGTTCAAAGTTGAACAGACCTGTTATAAGTGATTATTATTGCTGACTAGTCTTGCGCTTTTGTCATATATGAATAAAATGGAGGACACAAGTTAATTCCGTTACGGAAAACCTGAGCAGCTGCACAGTCACATGGAGGCCACAAATGAGGGAATGGGATACCACTTCTGTGTATTCTCCACTTGGAAAACCCTGAAACGGGTCACCGTAAATCAGAACTGCCTTGACAACACATGATTATTGTCATTATTCATCACCTAGTGTGATAAAAGAGCTGTGGAGAATGTAAAAGCTTGCCTATCTTTGTGAGATTGAACTAGACCTAGTAATAGTACTCTCTGTCTTGTGGATCTCATTTTTTAAAAATGTTCTTTCTCTGTGTTAGCATCTGTCCACAAGAGAAAATTAAATGTTTATAATATTAAACTATATGTTGTGCATTGGGTTATTGAACGTACTTTATTAGCTCAGTAACCTTTATAGCTTTAATAAGCTACAATACCATGCCAGAATAGTTGAAGAACTGCTTCCTCCGATGTCAGTCCACATAATTTACAATAAACGTTGGAGCCCATGTTTTATGTCCCACTACCTAGTGAAGTTAGTGGCTAGATAAGGCAGGTGTTTGCAATACATTCTTGACTGCATGGAATCCTGTTAGTAGCTCTCCCGTTTCAGTTCTAACTCCTAGAACTGAACGATGTTTGGACGATGTTTGGTTCTGATTCACCTCCTGCTTTGCGTGATTATCAGAGCAGTCTTTTCACCATCACTTACCCCAACCAAACAATTCTTTCCAAGGCAGGAGATTAAATTCTGGCTCATTTTTTTTTTTTTTTTTGCTCTAAATCAGGGTAGGTCACTTTGATGGAATGGAAGTAGCATTGCCATACTCCTTTTTTGACCTGTTCCCCCACCCCCTAAATTTTGGACCGGGTTACAAGCTGCCTTTATTTTTTAAAAACAAACCCCTAGTCCTCAAACAAGTGGAGATAGAAGACAAAATGTGCACTCAGCCATTTGTCCAACTGTTTGTGAGAAACAAGCCTTCCTAAGCGATTAGTCAGTGAGTGTAGCCAGTGCCACAGTTTTTCAGAAAAGTAAATCAAACAAATGGATAAATCCTGCACTTCTGAGAACACACTGTCTGTTTGCAAACAGCTGAAATCCATTTGCAGAAATTTAGTTTCGGGGAAAACGGCGCTATTTCTATACAAACAGTACACAGAAACAATTAACCCATAGTAGTGAATGTTACTATGGATTTGGGGTGTAGCTCAAAACAGAACCTTTCAAAACTTTCACATTATACATATCACTGCTTTTCACTCGAGGACCTTTCCAGGTCTACAATTTTATATAGCCTTGCAGAAATATTAAGCTCCTGTTCACTGATCATATAATTTTATAAGGTTTTCTGACAGCTGGAAGGATGTTTCTGACAGTGAGAAGGAGAATATAATATCCTTTACAAAGAACCAGTGCTGCCTATATTTGCCTTTGAACTTCTCACTTTGGTTTATCCTTACCAGTGTTGGTGAATCAATCAATCAATCAATCAATCAATCAATCAATCAATCAATCAAT
>JAHTLZ010000129.1:94999861-95039562 GCA_023846285.1 Phrynocephalus versicolor
AATCAATCAATCAATCAATCAATCAATCAATCAATCAATCAATCAATCAATCAATCAATCTATCTATCTATCTATCTATCTATCTATCTATCTAGGTGGTGAGTCACATGGAAAGCATGTACGCTGGCCAATAGAGCAGTGAATAATGCATTTGCCATTTGCCAAAGTCATGCCACAAGCCATTGTTGTGGGTGTTGACAGAAGCCTGGTATCTAGACAGTGAGCCTGGGCTTTTAAATGACTTATCCAAACACACCTTAGAGTTACTGGTAAAGCTATCAGAAGCTGAAAATATGCCACTGGATATTGTAACTCCAGCTTGTTCCACTGCAACATATGTCAAGGGTGTGCATAGGTGGCCTGGGGCGCCCTTTCTGTGGGCACGTGACATCAACCCCTCAAAGACACAGCACTTCCTTCTCTGCTTGCAGCACACCACGGTGCTCCATGCAGAGAGCCGGGCAAAGGGGTGGCAGTGGCTTCTGGGCTCGTTCGTAGCTCCCGTTTACTCTCCAGCCATGCCACTCTGGGCATCCCAAAAGCGGTGTGGCTGGAGAGTAAACTGTGGCTGTGAATGAGCCCACAAGCCGACACCACTTCCTCCTGGCTTTCCCAACAGGGTAGCACTCCATCTGCCTCTCTGTCCAGGGCAGAGAGGCAGGTGGGGTGCTACTCTTCAGGAAAGCAGGTTCGAAGAGCAGGTTTTTGAATTTCCCGCAGGAAATTCAAAAGTCTGCTCTTCAGTCCTCGCTGTATTGGTAACCGAGGGTACCACTGTGTTCATTAGTAACCGAGGGTACCACTGTGTTCAGGTTAAATTGCTGTATTGGCACTTTACAAAAAATAAGTGGGTTTTGAATCGCAGTTTGGGCACTCGGTCTTTAAAACGTTCGCCACCACTGATCTATACTATTTATTTCATCATTTTAGGTAGCAATGCACTATTCTTGGCAGTTAACAGCAGATAAGAACCAATTAAAAACAGAACAAAATAGTAAAAATCAAGTAGATATAATCAAACCAGGAAAAAAATTCAAAACCTGGGGGGGGGGAGCTGTCTGCTCTATTAAAGTAAATGAGTCGTACACCTCAGTAAAACTGCGTAGGAAACTGATGTATCTCTTCTCACTAGGAAGCAAAGTTGAGTAGAGTTACTTTCTCTACTCTACTAGAACTCCAAGAAACTCTTAGCCAATGTGTTTAGGGACCTTTTTTGGCTGAGGGGATCAGGATGATGTAGTTAAAAAGGCTTCGTATGGATCTTGTTCTCATTATAGCAATGATACAACATAACGGGTAAATTCAGAAAGTAGATGGCAGGCTGGACGACCCTTGTTCTATGAAAAGTCAAACATGACAAAGCAACGAACGTGGCTACTGACTGCCCTGTTCTCATTTTATAATAAAAATGTTTGGCTAAGGCATACCGACCAGACCAAGGATACTAAATCTGCTTTGTACAAGATTTAAAAATGTGTTCTCTTATGCCTAGCTTAATACTTATGAATTATAACATTATATTGGCTCCCTCTGGCCAGTAGTGACTTTATAAATATTCCCAAAGGTAAATATTTATTGGTGGAAAACAATGGAACAATTAACAAGTTTAATTTGCATAATGTGAAAATCTACATAAATTATCATTATCCAAATAGTGCATCTATGCTTTGCATAATATATAGAATGGGCTACCCAGATTTGGACAAGTGAAATATGGCTGCTGCAGTCTGATGTCCTAATCTTTATCCCCAGAACATTTGGGGAATGTACCAAGCCCAGAAATTATTAAAAATGCAACTCCCTCCAACCTGGGGGTGCTTGTGTGTCTACTACCAGTTCAATATGGAGGTTTACTGCTCCTTCACCTTAACGTTTAAAAAAGTTGGTCACTGAGGTCTTCAGAAGGAGAAAACCACATTTTAGCCACCCTTTTTTTCACTGGAAATACTGGGGGTTGGGTGAACTGTGAAAATGCAAGAAATATCCTGAATAGGGATGGGCATGAAATGAAAAACGAAATGTTGTTTCGTCGTTTTGTTACATAACAAAACAAAACAAAGTGAAGCAGCAGCATTTCGTTGCAGACGAAACGAAATGGTTGTTTTTCCGTTGAAACTAACCATTTTGTTCAGTCTGTAAAAGAGGTCCCTTATCTGCAGGGTGGCTCCTGCCACTGGAACCCAGGAGAGGGAAGAGGAGGAGGTGGGTCATTGTAGCCGCTCCAGTGCTCCCCACCACCTCTCAGCCCAGCTTCAGGCTTCCTCTCAGCTGGGAGGCGGGGTGTGTGTGTGTGACTCCCCTGGGTCCTAGAGGGAGGGGATTTGGTGTGGGGAAGCCATTTTCAGAGGGCTCCTGCTGAGTTGTAAATGGCAGGACCCCTTTAAAACTGGCCCAGTCGGCACCAGGGGGATCGCCTGGTGCCGACTGGGCCAGTTTTAAAGGGGCCCAGCTGATAGCAGCTCCACCAAGTCTGGTGCCTCTAGGACCCAGGGGAGCTGTTTCATTTCGTTTCATACAAAACAATTTAAAAAATCATAAGAAACAAAATGAAACTGGGGTGGGCACGAAATGAAACATTATTTTTTTGTTTTGTGCCCACCCCTAATGCTGAAGACTGCCAGTGGTCTACAAGATTCATTTTGTCCATAGCTGCTTTAAATATCCAGAAAAGCCACTTTTGCTCTATCAGCTTCTAATATATCTGCATAATGTATGTGAAGATTCTCAGTCATCCAGGTGGGGTTATCTGGACTTCTTTCCTTAAGAGATCGATGTGTTTTGCTACTCATCCTGGTAGCTTCATCAGTCTGAGGAAGTGCTCAGACTGACAAAGCTGCTTGGATAAGCAGCGAAACATTTCGATCCCTTAAGAAAAGAAGTCCAGTTGCCATGAATCAACTTCCAGATATCTGCACAATATTTTATTCTCATCTTGAATCCACAACCTAGGAAAGTTTTAATGTGGCAGGGAAACTGGGAGCGATATTACCAGAAAGCTAGAGTTTGACCCAAGTCAGACTCCAAAGTAGGGTCACCAAAAGTGGAATGGTGAAAGAAGAGACATGAGACTGAGAATATAACTACACTGTGGGGAAACAGTTAATGGATCTACTGTGAAATCATGCCAAGGAATTTGAATTTCCATGGGCAGTGGTGCAGCATGGATTGCCAGCCCATGGGGAAAGGAAAGTCACCTTTGAGGTCACCTTTGGAAGCCTACTATTAGAACAAAATACAGTGGACCTTTGTATAACAAACAGTTTGTATAACATAAAATTTGTACAACATAAAATATTCCAGAGATAGGGGAAATTTGCTTAACAGAATCACCTATGGGGCAAATCCGTACAACATAAAAATGGGATTACTCCATTTTCAATGCATTTCTATGGGAAATTTGTATAAAGGAAAATTTGCTTAACATAATTTCATTTGGAACGAATTAATTCCTTTAAACAAGGTACCACTGTGCAGAAACATGTTTTTCAATCTGCAAAGGTATCAGACAATAGGGTACACATCATCTTGCTGTCTAATCCATATACTGAACATGCTATTTGTTGATTGGAGACAGATGGAGGAGGAGGAGTGGGAAGAAATGCCAGTAATCACAGATATGCAGACGACAGCATGTTAGAGGCAGAAAACAGCAATGACCTGAAATGACTGAAGAAGATCACAGAGGAAAGTAGAAAACCAGGATTATAGTAGGACCCCCGTATCCACTGATTCATTATCCCCTGATTCAGTTATCCACGGTTGGCAGAGGAAAGATAAATAAACAATTCAGCAGCCATAAAGCAAGCTACTATTCACAAAGAACAGCTGTAAAGCAAGCTACTGTCATAAAACAGCAGCCGTAAAGCAAGCTACCGTCACAAACAGCACCTGTAAAGCAAGCTACTGTTGAAACACAGCAGCTGTAAAGTAAGCAACTGTTGCAAAACAGCAGCTGTAAAGCAAGTTACTATCACAAAACAGCAGTTATGGGGACATTTTGGTGTTCTCTCTTATCCACGGTTTTCATTATCCGCGGGAAGGCTTGGAACCAATCCCCAGCGGATACTGGGGTCCTACTGCACAACTGAGCACTAAAATGACAAAAATAATGGCCACAGAAGAATTCCACACTTCTACTATTGACAATGAAGTTTAAATTCTTAAAGGTTTCTCTGTCTTGGTCAAGTCAACAGGCCAAGGGAGGAATGCAGCCAAGAAAAAGGGAGAGGGCTGAGACTTGGGGCTGTCACGAAGGAACCAGAAAATATCTCTTAGCTGTAACGACATGTTGCTAAATAACATGGCTAAAATAATACGTGTTATGGATTTTCTTGTCTCGATGATAAGTCACAGGCATGAAAACTGAACAGCGAAGAAAGCTGACAGGAAGAAAACAGATTCATTCAAAATGTGGTGTTACATATGAGCTTTGTAGATACTCTAGGCCAGTGGTGGTGAACCTTCGACATTCCAGATGTTTTGGACCACAACTCCCACAATCCTTTGTCACTGGCAATCTATGCTCATAATTCTGGGAGTTGGGGGTCCAAAACATCTGGAGTGCCGAAGGTTCTCCAGGACATCAGAAAAAACAGTATGTTCCTGTTCAAACTAAGCTCGGATTCTCATGAGTAACTGGAATGCCTACCTAGAAGCTATCATACTGTAGGGCCAACATGAGAAGGCAAGACTCGTTAGAAATTTTTATTTATTTATTTATGTATTTGCTTTATTTATAGGCCACCTTTCTCCTGATAAAGGTAACCCAAGGCTGCTCACAGTATTAAAAATATAATACGTTACACATTAAAAAATTAAACTATATGCTAATTAAAATGAATTTGTATAATTGAAAGCAAGTAATTGTTAAAAGAAAGTAAACCTTCTAAGGTATTCAGGAAATCAATCGCTTGGAAAAGTGGGAGGCAACAGTAAATGAAATGAAGTCATAGCCTTAGTTTGTAAGATATAACCACAGCATCTCTCTCTCTCTCTCTCTCTCTCTCTCTCTCTCTCTCTCTCTCTCTAACCACCCATCTGGTGAAAAGGCCACTCTGGGTGGTTTACAACAATTCAACATAAAACACCCTGTTGAAGGCCTCCCTGAAAATATGCAACCTCAGCTGTTGATGGAAAGAGAAAAGGGAGGGGACAGCTTAATCATCTGAGGGAGAGCATTCCATAACCTGGGAGCTGCCACAGAGAAGGCCCTCCTTCATGCCCTCAGCAACCATACCTCCACTGGCAATGGGACAGGGAGGCAGTCTCATATGACAATCTTAAATGCTGAGTAGACCCACATGGGGAGATGCAGTCCTTCAGGTAACCTGCACCAAGCAATAATGAGCTTGGAAAAAGTGGGAGGCAACAGGAAAAGAGGAAGACTGAGCATGCGGAGGGATTGACAGAATAATGGATGTCATGGCTTTTAGTTTGCAAGATGTGAGCAGGGCATAATGGCAGAGCCTTTTGAATTCATTGGATCACCATAAATTGGAAGATCTCACAGGGCAGATGTTCAGAGGAGCTACAAGAATCTGCCTGATGTCTGAAAGAATCAATAAAACACTGCACCCAGTGTTTTACAGCATACTTTTCCCCATAAAGGCACATATAAAACCTTCCCTAGTCCAACTATATGCAATGTGTTCTGAAGGGAGGACACACTTGTCATGGTTTGTTGCCAGTTTACATCCACTTAAATCCACCAAGACTACAATGGTATATAGTTAAAGGATCATTTTAAAACCCCTAGAGAATGTGAATAATTCATTTCAAAACACAAGCAGGGACAATTTAATCCCTGGAAGCTTTGGGTTATTAAAAAGAAATGTTAATGTGAGAAGAGTAGTGGAATTTCTTCTGTCACTATCAAGCTTAATCTCTCCCTAGCCTAGGCAAACTTTTTCAGTCAGTATCCTTGCGTGAACTTTCTGTATTCCAGATTTTTGTGATCTTGTTTGTGATCTACTAGGTGCACTTTCTTATTAAAAATAGCAAGAGCAAAATGCTCCATGTAACTATGTCTACCTTGTTGCATTCCACAAGGTCTATTTTATGTCTGCCTATCTGTCCACTACAACTTGGAAATGTCCCTTTGTGAACTACAACTCCCAGGCAAGTCTTTTTTGCTGTCATTACCATAACTGTACATGTTTCTTCCAAGGCAGGAGAGAGTAATTTCTACCTTATTTTTGCTCTAAGTGAAGATGGGTTAATTTTGATGTTTCCTGTTCAGCCAGGTTTCCCTTGGATTTGAGGTGCCATTCATGGCTTGTTTGAACCATCATCTGGACTGGATTCCACCTTCCTTCCTTCTCAGCCCTCTAAGAAGTAGTGATAGAAGGCCAAATGTGTAGATGTAGACAGTTACTTCACGTCCTTCCTCGAGCCGAGGTGAACTTGCCTCCGTGTTGAAATAGGTTTTAGTCACGTGACCTAATGCCGGTTCTGCCCGTTTCTCTGTACTCATGGGCATGCTGATTGAAACCGGCAGTACTTTAACCACACATCCTCGATCCTTACCTGGTGGTAAGGAACAAACACAAACCAGGATAAACTGTTCAAGGAAGAATCTTGGTCGATAAGCGAGGGAAATGGATTCATAAGGAGTTATAATTCCTGTTGTTCGATACATCGAAATACCGATGTTCCTCCCCTCCTTCTCAACCAAAAAAAAAAAAAAAGTAATCGCACTAAGTATTTTCTCGATGCGGGTTAAGAGGAACCGCATGTCCCCTGGGGGGCGGATCGAGAAGTGGATTGAAAAGATTCCCGAGCTCCAGGATGGGAATCTCTCACCCCACTTGGAGCGCAGTTCAGGGGGCGTGGTTGGGGTGAACTCGGATTGACCCCACAAGGACGTGAGGTTCCGTTCCTTCGAACTCGGATTGACCCCGCAAGGACGTGAGGTTCCGTTCCTTCGAACCGGTCACCAGTGGGGCCGCGAACTGCAGCGAGAGGGACGTGAAGTATCAGCCTTAGTCAACGATTTGACCGACACAAGCCTTTACATATGGTTGGTGAGCCAATGAACGGAGCTATTCACCGGTTTTCACACAAATATAAACCACAGAAATGGGTAAATGATGCACTTGAGAAACATTATCTTTTTACAAATACAGTAGCTGAAATCTGTTTAAAGATGCCTTCATTTTTTCTAGGCAATGGAAGAACTGCTGTTTTCTATCCCTTTGGTGAATAAATATAGCAGTGGGAGGTGGTATTACGAGTTCCACTCCTTCTTTGCCTCTGTTGGCTAAAGTCAATCTCATTCTGAACAGAAACAATCAACTGAAATCACGGAGACCTATGCACGTGGTGAATAATCAGTCCTTAACTAGTTTACTCTAGTTAGAACTAGTATCAGATTTAGAACATAATGCTATCTTGTAGTACTTTATTTTATGTTGCTTACAGAAGCTTATTGATAGAGAACTATTGCAGACTGCAGAACAATTTACTCTGTTCTCAGATTTGGGCCCCATGTATTTATATACAAATTCTCCAAAATCAGATGGTCAACAATGAACTATTTAAAACAATGAAATTACACTTTTGACCATCATAGCTAGTGATTCCTATACAGTATATCTGTATGTATTTAGCTCCATTAAAAAAACCCAAAACATTGTGTTCTAGCACACATCTTCTGGCCATGAGTTCCAAAATTCAAAGCCACACTAGGTGACACTTGGGTAAGTTATTTTGACTACAGCTCTTTGAATCTTTTATTCAGTACAGGGAGTTGGAGTCTGAAAAAGTAACTTTCCCTTATTCTGGCAATGTATAAGCTGCCTTGTTGGGATTCAGACCATGGTTCCTTCCAGGTTGTTGCTGCCTATACCAGGGGTGGCCAGAGTATGTATACACCTCCCCTCTGCACATCTTCAGGGGCTTTTCAGACTTTCAAGTTAATATTAACAGTAAACATTTCTATTTATTTATTTATTTTAGAGTATTTTTACCCCTTTCTCCTTGGAAAAGGACCCCGGGTTATCTTTCTGAGGGAAACTCAACTTCCCAACCAAACATTGTGGCTTTATGAACTACACGGTTCTCTTAATACTTTGATTATTGTCAATGTAAGGGGAGAAACATGCCTGGACAAGAAAAAATGCCACCATGTATGAGAGTGAAACAATTAATATAATCCCAGGTTACCCAAGCAAGGCTCATGTTCTTTGCCATCTTCCATTAACCCGAGTAAAACATTTAGTAGAAAGGGAAGGTGTTTCTCGGTTTTATATCCTATTCCCAACTAACAACAAGCTGCACATACCAATCATAGTTTCTGCAGTCATGGTATAGGCCAGATAAGCCTGGATCTACTGCACCTCCTTAAAGTTTAGTGGACTTCAGCTTGCATATCTCTTTACTGCATTGTGTTTTACTCTAGTTGGGCTGGTGGAAGGCAAAGATATTTTTCATAACTCAACAATAATGAAGCCCACACTGCTGTGATCTTTCTTATGATTTGTTGCTCAGGTGAGGGTCCAGGCATATTTTCCCCTTCCCCTTCCTTATGATTAATTGTTGGCCTACATTTTGAACTTAAGCATCTTGGCCTTAAGCTGGAAAACACAGTGGGTTCTTTGCGTTTGCTGAAAGGGTCGAGCTGAGGGTTGGGGGAGGACCAGAACTTGGCTCTAACAAAAAGCAAATACTGAGAGTCTTTCCCCCCCTCTCTCGCTCCCTCTCTTTCTCTTTGTTTGTACAAAAGGGGGACGCTGCTGTTTCGAAGGCCAAGTATGGAAGTTCTCTGTCAGACTTGTGTTTATCATCAGAAGACTACAGCGTAAATGCATCTGATGGGTGCAGCATCCCCAGGATATAATTATAGCAATTATCCGGACGGATCTTCTCCATAACCTTTGCCTTATCCCCTGCAACCTGTCATCCTTCATCATCAGGCTGTGAGAGCAACGTATTGTTCCGACGCGTTCGCCTGCTGTTGAGAGGGAAAAATCTCCAGCAGCAGGGCAGTCTGATGGGGAGCCGTGTGTGAGCCTGACCTCCCGGAGCGAGCAGCCATCTGCCAGATGGGATGGCAGAGCACCAAAAACACAGAGCCGCTTCTCTGCACCGCTAACCCCTCCTGGCTGGCAAGCAATGCAAAGGGAACACAGCTGCAGTTCTCCCTAAAGAGCAGCGCTGAAAACCTCAGAAGGTTTCACGTCACTCCTAGAGGAATTTGCAGTCGCTCTGGCCCCTGAACTGCAGAAACTTCTTAACGCACATCTTCGATGCACAGAGGAGATGAAATAACAAGCTGACTTAAGATCAGCTAGAAAGAAGGCGGTGGTTAGGACACCGTCTCAGTGTCCTTTGGGCAAACACATGGGGACTTCTGAGCAAGGAAGGCTTGTGGGTGGTACCATAAAATGGCCACCCTGGGAAGGACGGTCTTCCCATGCTTCTGCCCAAAATGGCTGCCATGGCACTCATAGCAACCTGCTCCCAAGGATCAAGGTACTGAACCAGTTGTACCCTATCTTGGGGGTCTCAGTTGTGTTCTTCAACTAAATCTCCCAGATGTATTCAGCACTAGCTATGCTGTCCAGCATTTCTAGGAGTTGTGGTCCAAGAATATCTGGGTACCCAAGGTTGGTAATCACTGTACTAGACAGATGAGGTGTTCTGCTCTAAACTCCATTTCACAGAAGGCACAATCATGAGGCACAGAGACAAAACAGCTTGCATAAGAAATAGCATACATGCTACACATGGGGAGGGGGAATTTCAGCCCCAAACAGACAAACAAACAAACTCATTGCTGCCTCTACCCTTTGGTCCCTCAATTGTGGGGTGCCACAGGGGTCAGTAATCTCCCTCATGCTTTTTAACATCTATATGAGACCGCTGGGAAGGTCGTCAGGAGGTATGAGGTTTTGTGTCATCAATATGCTGATGACGCCCAGCTCTATATCTCCTTTTCCCCCATCTGCAGTGGATGCTGCTTCATCCCTTGACGCCTGTTTGGATTATGTACTGGGATGGATGAGGGCAAATAGACTGAGGTTGAACCCGGGCAAGAAGGAGGTCGTCCGGGTGAGGGCACCGGTGGTTGGCGATTTGGGAAGCTCCCTCAGTTTTTTGGGAGGGATGTGTGCAGGATGAGGTGCGTAGTCTGGACATAATATTGGACCCTACGCCTTCCATGGAGGCCCAGGTGATGTCAGTGGTCTGTGCCGTCCATTTTCTTCCTGGACCCCGGTGCACTCGCCACATTGTTCCAGGCACTCGTAGTCTCAAGATTAGACTACTGCAATGCACATGGGGCAGCCTTATACCTATGCGGAGGCTCCAGCTAGTGCAGAATTCTGCGGCTAGACTAGTTATGGGGTTAAGGAAATATCAACACTTCACCCACATGCTGGCAGTGCTGCACTGGCTGCCAATTTGCTTCCACACCGATTTCAAGGTTTTAAAATGATGACATACAAAGCCCTTAACGGTTCAGAACCTTGCTATCTGGCAGAATGGCTCCTGCCACAATATACTACCCATAACACCCGATCATCTCAGGCAGGGCATCTGAGGGTGCCATCGCTGAAGGAAGCTCGTAAATCTTTGACAAGAAATTGGGCGTTCTCAGTAGCAGTCCCTCGTCTCGGGAATCAACTTCCTCCTGAGATTTGTTTGGCATCTTCCCTTCCGGTCAAAACATCTAAAGACCTGGCTATTTAAAAAGGCTTTCTCTGGGTATTAATACATGAGATTAAGGATTCACTGTTTATGCACTTTTTGTTTGTTTTTAAGCAGACCATATATAAAATTTGTAAGGTGGCATTTAAAACACCGTTTTCTGCTCTTAAGTTGAATTGCTCTTAAGTTGAGTTGCTCTTAAGTCGAGGTACCACTGTATATTGTTTTGCTACTTATGTTTTCATTACTGGATTGCTTATTATGTGTCTAGATTGATATTTGTTCAATCTTGTAAACAGCCCAGAGTAGCCGTGCAGCTAGATGGAGCGGTATATTAAATAAATAAATAAGTAAACCCTAATAAAAATGCCCATTTCAGAGAAGACAAACTAGTGGTGTTCAGAAGAAAACGAATAACTATGCAAAATATACCCTTTCCCAATTGCCTAGGCAAAACAACCACACCAAACAACCAGCACACCCAAAACTCAAGTAAAACATAAAAGCCAAGAGGAAACATAAAATACTAAACAAATAAAGCAAGTAACATAATCTTGCAAAGCAAAACATCCTGTTCTTCTGGGTCTCTCATTTCCAGTGGTGGGTAGGGACAAAGATAAAAAGTCAGCATTAACAAAACAAAAAAAGCATTATTTAGCTTGAAGCTCCGTATGGCAAGTTACTCAAATCTTAAAGCGGCCATTTCAACATTTTCCCACCTGATACAAAAGCTGGAATCCACAACATTATGGTGTCACGGGCGGGGGGGCAGTGGTGCTCCGAGGCCCCGTCTCTGACTCTGAATTAACGGTGTCATTAATTTGATTCAGGTCAAGAAATGCTACATTCTGCTACTACTTGTAGCCAAGTTACATTAAATTGAATTTGCTTAAAAATTGTTTTTGTTGGGAAATATTGGAAAGGTTTTGGCAAGGAAGGAGTGGCAGCAAATGTCAATCTACTCAGTATCAGTCAACCGTTTTTGTCTCTGCCTCAGAATTCTTTTTCCAATAAGTCTTGGTTGTGTGAGTTATGGAGTCAGGGCCACTCAAGTGAAGATTAGACCATCATCTGTCAGATCTGCTTTGACTGGACTCCTGCCTTGAGCAGAGGTCTGGCCTCAAGGGTTCTCTAGGCTCCTTCTGACTCAATTGTCCTATGGTTATTTGAAACAAATAAGTGGCAGTTGAGGTAAACTAACAAATAAGGGGTGGTCGACTAAGGGTGACTGTTGTTTAGTCTGCTCTGTAAGTTCCTCACCAAACCTGTTATCAGTTTTGACCCAAAATAATTCAAGGCAGTTGTAACAGGGCCAAGAAAATGCGACTTGCTCAGATGGCGCAGAATTGGGAATGAAAATCAGGAGGAAAATGAAGCTGAGGACAAGCCCTACCGCACTTAGGTTTTGAATCACCTTTTGCTTAAAGTCAAATCGCCTTAAAAATCACCTACCGCATTTCCAATCGCCTTTTCCTCCTGCATTTCCAATCGCCTTTTCATTCCTATGAACAGCTCTCTCCAACCCCTTGGCCACGCCCCTTTTCGGCCACTCTGTCGGTTTTTCTTGTGACGGCCACCTTTCTAGACCACTTTTTGAAGCGATTTGGCTGAAATGTGGACACCATGCACCAGTTTTCCCCCCCAGGTTTTCCCCTCTGTATGCCTTATCAAGGCTTTTATCAACACACACACACCCCTAAGAGGCTGTTATAAAGCAGTCACAAGTGTTTGATAGTTTAAAAAAAAAACTTGTTCAGAATACTGGCAAACTGTTAAAATGCCACATTAAAAATGGTTGCTCACAACCTGTTAACATAATCTTTTCATAGTTTATTATAGCCATGCAGCAGAATGCTAGGCAAAGTTCAACTGTTTCGGTGGTTGACTTCAAACAATAGTGGGCTGTTGAGAAAACAAACCAAAACACCCAGGAGGGACTAGTGCCATTTGCTGGGAAGTGCTGCTTCATTAAGCAGGTTTCCAGGGTAAGCCTAACTGCCCAATACACAACAAAGTTTCCCTGTGCACGGAGAGCAAGCTGCAAGTGAGCAGTAGGAGGCCTTACAAAGAGGTCTGAAAGCACTGTCCATCCATCATGGAAGCTGCCATGGACCAAATGCAAGTTCCTAGTACTCTAAGTGCCAAAATTCCTATGAACAGCTAGCTCTCTCCAGGTGTCAAAAGGAGGGTGGATACTAATACTGGCTGGAAACTCATGCTTGGGATGGCCGTGCAATCCATCAAGCATGTGAACAAAAGGAGGAATACTGTGACGTTAGGCTCCAACAGAAGGATTAATAGAAAGCAGGTATAGCTCAGTTGATTGCAGTGCCAGATTGCACAGCCAGGGGTGAGTGTCCAAATTCCTTCCTCCTTAATGAGAGATCAGCAATGGAACCTGGGGGAGTAGGGTCCCCAAACAGAGTGTGGATATGGCCAGCAAACAAGGAAGATTAGGAGAGCTAGATTTGATCCAGGGCCTCAAGTGTCCCACCCTGCTAAGTCACTTTAAACTTCACAAGTTTTAAAATTGTTTTGACCCTAAGCAAGTCAAGAATAACATACAGATGATTCTGGAACGTCTCCTGGAATGCACATTTAGCAAGGGCTAATGGCCAGGCAGAGTCACTGCTGGGTACTGGATAGCGATGGACTGGACCCAGAAGACCTGGATTGGAATCCCTGCTTGGCCATGGGGTCTCATCAGAAGGTAGCAACGGCAAACCATTGCTTGAACACATCACATACCTTGAAAGCCCTACGAAGATAGTCTTGCTGGCTGACACTGTTGTGATGTATCAGCTGAACTTTACCTCTTGAACTGCAATTCCAAGACCCCACCAGTGAGCATCGCCATGTGTGTGTGGGTGGTGGTTGGAAGGTTGTAATTACTTTTCCCAAGCTCTTTCTCAACAATGCAACACTTTATGGCAGTTGTGTATTGGAAAGACAAATTGGTATGATGGTATCTATCAATTGCCTTTTGTTGCTTCTACATGGCAAAAAACACAAAGAACTAGATCTGATTGTTAATTGCAACTAGAGTAAACCCAGGGAACCAGTGGATATTACATCCATGCAACTTAGCTCTATCATAGCATGAACTTTTAATCTTTTCAAGACACCCTGTCATGGGCTTTCAACTGGCTGTTCCAGAACAAATGAAGAACAAGAGCAGATGGAAGGGTAGAAGAGCTGGATTGCAGTTTCGCAGCCTGGAAACAGTAGAACAATGAGACACTCGTTCATAAATATTTGTCCTACAGTATCTTTCAGTTGCCACAAACATTCCGTTGTTTTCGTTGCAAAAGAAGAACACATTCACAGAGTTAGGAAAAGTTACCTTTTTTAGATCAATGACTTTGGGACATTTGGGGTGGTCACAAAAAGTGACTTTTCTACACCCTCCTTGTCTGAAGATGGCAGAGGGTTCTTCTATCATGCATGTCATCTAACACCCAAGTGGAAGCCTATCGCCATCTTGAGGCAAACATTTGTCATGACAGCCCCATTCATAATAATTTGTGCTACCAAATCAGTTTTGACACCTTTTAGGGTGTTCCAGGTAGCAAGTGTGGGTTAGGGGTTGCATAGGAAGAAGTGCTCTCCGGCGGGCCACATGGAGGCCGGCCACATGGCCACCCAGCAGCATCTGGAGCTCAGCCACCCACCGCCGGAAACTCAGCTCAGCGGACTAAGGCTCCGAAACTGCTGACTGCAAATTCGGCAGCTCAGCAGTTTGAATCCCGGGTACCACGCAGCAGAGCGAGCTCCTGCTGATAACCCCAGCTCCTGCCAACCGAGCAGCTCAAAAGCATGTAAATGAAAGTAGATAAATGGTTACCGCTGTAAAAAGCAGGAAAGTAAAACAGCATTTCCTTGCAGCCATGCTGGCCACATGGCCATGGACTTGCACAACACTGGCTCTTTAGTTTGAATATAGAGATGAGTACTGCCCTGAGAGTCGGACACGACCAGCACACATGTGCAGGGGGAACCTTTACCTTTTTAGGTAGTAAGTATTTAGAAGTAGTTTTTACCATTGCATTCTGCTGGGGATACCCAGGGACTGGAGAGCTTGTCCAAGACCATCCAGGCTGACTCTTCTAAGCAACTACACTCCCGGTCTCTTCCTCCACAGTCAGAGTACTCACTCATTGAACTATCCAGCCAACATCCCATCCACCGTTTCCATCAATCAATATGCAGGGACTTTTAAAGCCAAGCTTTGCATTTTCTTTATAGTACAGCTTTTGTTTCTTCTTTTGTGCCCTTTGCTGACTAATAAATGTTCTCGAGGCAGGGATAACACTGACAGGCTGGTCTGGTCTTGAAGACAAGCGTCTGAAGTATACAAAAATCTGGTGCGGTGTCTACAGCGATGATGATGGAACAGGATTTGGGAGACATAGGTTCACATCCTACACCAGGAATGTGAGAGAGGTTTCCAATCAGGTGGAAAGTTTCCTATTGGGCAAGAACCTCCCCTTTTTAGACACGTCATATTCCAGTAAGTAAAGTGGTGGCATGGGGGTGAAAGACTTGTCATTCCCATTATTCATGTTAAACAGAGTAAGAGGAATAATGCCATTACAAGTTTATACACAAGTTCTCAGATACTCATGATTCTAGTTATTCACATGGTGATACATTTTAATTCTACTTTTGCTTCAGATTACTTGCTTTCTAAAAGCGACACACACACACACACACACACACACACACATACAATTGCATAAGAAACTTGGGGGTGGGGAGTTGTTCACAAAATTCTTTACAAAACAAAAACAAGCCCTGTCGCAAACATTAACAACCTTGTAGCCAGCCCTTGGATACAAAATGACTGTAGCATTTTTACAAAATGGCAACCTTATTAATGTTCCAAAGGAGACAACAATGCAACCATTTAATACAATACAAGGAAATACATATTAGTACAAAACACAAGTGCCCGAAAGAGTTCCGTTTTGAAAACTACAGCTCCCAGAATTCCCGAGACAGGTTTGAGGATTCTGCAAACTGTAGTCAAAAACAACAAATCTGGGCATCTATTGTAAACTGTTCCCTTTCACTAGCCATGCTGCTTAGGATATAGTAGGAACAATAGTGGCCAGTGACTCTTAATTTCAGAGGAGCTGTGAAAACTGCTGCAAGGTTTAGCCTGTACTTTACAGCAGTTATCATAGGTTCTCAATGCTATCTTCAAACAGTTTCAATGTCCAGAATCGATTCATAGCTCCCCGAGATTGGAGTCACTATCCACCACTGACCGGGAGTTCTAATCACCACCACTCCCAAGTAACATTTCTTAGTTTTCTAAATAATTGTCCATTTTTAAGAGGAAAACTATTCTGGAATCCCATTCATTTTATTTGGGCATCTTCTAATCACATGGATTTCTGCTCCTTAATTAACAGCTGCCATTGCCAAAAGAGGAGTTGTTGGATAATCTGGGCAGAATTATATAGTTAACCTCCTATGTAGCTTGGCTCTCAAAACCTGCAGAGTCTTCCTGATTTTTTTTTTTAAAAAAACATGACAAAGCACTCACTTCCCTGGCAATGTCTCTCTTGTAAGACTTGGGGGGAGGGGGGAGTCTGAAAAAGTTACCTTGAGTCAATAAAAGATGTGGATCAATGGCATTGAAGAATAAAATAAAATCATGCCACCTCCAGACTTTTTAACTGTAGTTGGGACAACAGAAACTGCCTGGAATCCCACCCATTAATTCAGAACCTTATTGCGCTTGGCGAGAGAAGACAAGCCATTTGAAACGATTCCAACCATTAAACCTTCATGAAAGCCATTTTGCACAAGACAATGGAATTACTTTGTATGACACTAGCTTGAAAAATGGCAGAGATTGGATTTTAGCCATCTTTTACCCATGAATAATAACATCGTACCGCAATACACCATAAAAACCAACTGGGTGATATGCCTCTCTGTGGGCACTTGTCCTGGATGCAAAAGGGACATATTTTATCCATGCTACTTGTCCATTAAGTTGAAGATCATCTCACAAGTAACTGATGCTTTCCCATCATCCAAAATCGTATCGTCTTTCCTCCACGTTCCCCTGCGAACACCGTATGAGACATTGAACTGAGAGTTCACGCAAGCAGCCACTTGAAGAGATATAGTAATAGAGGAAAAAGAGAGAGAAAGGGGACTTTGTGAGAAACAATAGACATGACATGCTGTCAAGCTGATTTTGATGTATAAGGACCCTCTGCTTTATGACTGGTTGATGGAAGGGAAACATGAACTGAATTTGCAAGTCTGATGGCTGAGGCACACATGGCTGCAGAAATCTTGTTTTAGGAGGGTGAATGTGTCCATTATAGGGAATAAGCACCCCATTAAAGAAGGGTTGAACAGCTCAGTGGCTAACTTTTCTGGGCGTGGAGCAAGCAGTTGGAACTTGGATTCCTTACTGTGCCTCCTTGACAGGCGCTAGACTTGATGATCCCTCCCAGTTCTGCAGTTTTAAGATAATGATTATACAAAATCTGTTTTAACTCTGAGACAGACATTCTCAGCAGCTCGGCGGTTCGAATCCCAGGTGCCACGCAGCGGAGCGAGCTCCCGGTGATAACCCCAGCTCCTGCCAACCGAGCAGTTTGAAAGCATGTCAATGCAAGTAGACAAATAGGTACCACCGTAAAAAGTGGGAAGGTAGAACAGTGTTTCCTTGCAGCCATGCTGGCCACGTGGCCATGGACTTGCACAACATTGGCTCTTCTGCTTGTGCACCGCCCCTAGAGTTGGACACGACTAGCACGCACGTGTGTGTGTGTGGGGGAAACTTTACCTTTTATACATTCTGATTAGTAATCACAAATGCAACATACGTAGGTGAGAAAAGTCACACTTTGACAAACACCATCCACCATTTGGGGAAGGACGCCTGCTGGAATATATGATAAATGTTATTGTCTAGTCAAGTTTGCCCCTAAAATTACATGCGATGGTGCTCTCCGATATCCATCTCCAAATCCAAACCCACCATTCCATTTCCTCAGGGACTGAAATCTCATTTGAAGCCAATGCCAGTGCTCCACTCGATCGTTCAGGGTGGAAAATCAGGTTGAAATGTAATTAATCCATTGGGTCCCATCTTGTTTCAGGTATACCTGGCTGCAGAAGTTCACATTGAGTAGTGAGTGCAGAAGGCTGATTGGAGAGACAGAGAATTCAGTAGACCCATTATGCAATTTTAGACCTAGGACTAAGTTGCCTTATTCCTTTCCAATGTATACTTAAGTTGTGGTCTACAAACTAATACATCCCTGCTTCCCTCCCATCTCCTGATGCTCTCCTATCACTCCTGCGTTCTTGACATGTCAGAACAATTTGCAGAAACTGGATGATTACAGGGGAAAAATACTATTGGTCAAGGACAGTTTCCTATTTAAAGTCACTTAAAGCACAGCAAGCTAATAACTACACCAATATAGCAGAGAGCTTATGTTTTGTGCCTTTGCAATAAGTAAATTTGCCTGGGATGCATACTGTTCTGTTGTAGAAAGAGATGCCACTTTCTTGTAGAAAAGGATATTTTTAAAAGGGGGAAAAATAGAAACTCATGTGCATCCCTTGCCTGTTTTCAACCCTGGAACACAAAAACCAGTTTTTTTTTTTAAATGGTTTACCATATACAGTATATGCATTTCATATAGCAAAGAGATTTTTTTTGTTTACTTACTGGCTATTGAAATGGAATCAGAGCTTAGAAAAAAATATACTTTTTAAAAATCTGTTAACTCCCAGAATCGTCCACTGGCCATTCTAAACTAGTAGCTTCTGGGAGATGCAGCCAAAAAAAGAGGAAGTCATCCAGTCTCCGAATGGCCAGTCGAGTGCATATCATTCAGACGTGAGCAGTGATCAGCTTCTCTTTTTTGGAGCAACGTTTATTGTGTTAATCTCCTGTAAACGTAACATCTAGAACAGTAGCTGTTAGAGATGGTCATGAACCAGATATGTCCCAGTTTGGCTCCTCTCCCCTGCCTACTTAGATCTAGCCACTCACCTTGCCCAGTTTGCTCTCTTCTGGAAGCTCCTTTAGATGATCTTCCACTCCTGGCACAGAGCCCAGACTTCTCTGCCCTAAGTGGAAGATCAGTAAAGAAACTAGCAAACTGACTGTTTGAGCCAGAGGAGGTGGGACAGGGGAGCAGCTACACTTGTAGATTTAAGAACTGGGATGAACCCATCTGTGCCGCTTTCTAGTGCCTATATAAAGCTCTGCAACTCCAATCCTTTTAATTACTACCTTCTTGTGGACTGTGAAGGCTTGATCTTTTGTCTTCTTTCTTTTCCCCCTCGCTTCCTTTGCTGGGCTGAATCGCTCTTCTGTCCTCGCATTTGTCAGCATGCTTGCGCATATTACTCTGGCCAGCACAGAGGAACATAAAACAATGTAGTTAACAGCCTTTAGGGTGATGTGAGGAGGAGATCATTTGAGACAATTCAGGACGACTTGCGGCATAGTCTAGTGTGTGCAACAGTGAACCAACCCAACCTTGATCCATGCCCAAAGCTGGACCTTTCTGATCCAGGAGCAGGGCCAGGCTGGAGAAATCCCCACATGCACGGAAGGGTCACTTTAAGGGAGACTGCTCCCAGGAAAACATCCCTTTCTGATATGACCAGACCCGAACTTTTCTCCATCGCAGGAGGTTAAAAAAAAAAAGACATTAAAATCTTCCGGGATTCTTAAAATGAAACAAAGAAACAAACAAAATGAATACACCTTACTTAAACTAAGACAGTGATGGGGTTACTGCTGAACTTTCCATCAAATCCCCCCAGCCAACATGGATACCGTCTAGGACAGGGGTCCTCAAACTTTTTAAACAGGGGGCTGGTTCACTGTCCCTCAGACATTGTTGGGAGCCAGACTATAGTTTGGGGGAAAAAAGAACCAAAAACAAAAACAAAAAAACCCAAAAAAACAGATGGACCCGTCGACTTCAGCCCACCTTCAAAACCCAGCTTCCTCCTTGGCAAGTGATAATGGGCGAGGGCCAAGGAAAGTTTTTGCCCAACACGCCCCTCCTGTGCCTGCTCCAGAGGGTGAAGGCAGGGGAAGGGACAAATGACGGGCACCCCCCTCACGGAGTCTGGCAGCGACAAGACAGCAGCCCTGACCCCGCTTATGGACACCTGAGGCAGCCTATGCTCATGTGGCCCATCTGGCAGAGGCGTGTGTGTGTGTGTGTGTGTGTGTGTGTAAGATTGTGTGTGTGTGTGTGTGTCTCGGGAGGACACGTCTGGGCTGAGCAGGCACTGTGCAGCAAAAGGTGCGTTTCCTGCCGGCTTGCTCGGTCCCCGCCTTGACCTTGAGGGCGAAGCAGTAGCTGCCGCCACAACTGTGCACGGCTCGAGCGAGCAACACACCACACCAAATGGGGCTGGAAGGAGTTTCTCAGTACTGTACCAGCCAGACCCCACGACCAGCGGCTCCAGAAGCGCCTGCGTACTGCAGGGGCACCAGATTTGGTGGGAGGAGAGTGTGTGTGTGTGTGTGTGGGGGTGTTCTAAAGTGTGGGGCAAGTGGGGGGTTGCAATGGCTGGCGGGTCACATTCAGGACCCTGGCAGGCTGGATCCTGCCCACAGGCCATAGTTTGAAGACCTCTGGTCTAGGACAACCCTGGAGTACTCATACTTCAAAAGCAGCTTTCCAAAACTCTGGCCACCAGAAATTAATTGAGATTTGCAGCCCTTTCTTAATCTACTGCAAATCACCCAGGAATCTAGCTACTTCCTCTCACTAATCTGCTCTGTCTAGGAGCCCAAAGTTGCACATGGGTCCCCCACAAACTGGTCTGGAGGCCCATTCGGGGCTTTGGAATGTATCACAATGCCATCCAAAGTGATCCGTACCCCACCCAATTTGATTTATGCCTCAGATCTGTATTAATCTGTAAATCTGCAAAATGCTGTACTAGAAAACCAAAATGGCTATCATTTTCTTGGTTGTGATATACAAGAAACCTGAAGCCACAATACACTTAACAGATAGAGTAAACCTTACATACAGCTAGGTTCTGGGATTTCAATACTAGAAACCTGTAAAAATGTGCTGGGGGTGGAGGAGCACCAAGGACTGAAAGGCAGAAGGAATATGTGCTCTTATCTTATTTGATCTGTGCCCTTTATATGAACAGGTATTTTAATTCAGTCAGCTCCACCCAGGTCATTCCACTTTGATCCAGACATCATACACATCAGTCCAAATCAGTTGGGTTTTTCTGTTATTTATGATTTGTCCAAATTTGGGTGCATAGCAACTATTTTATAGATTTATAAAACACACAAATCCCTAACTTATTTGCCAAATATTGCAACCCAACTTCCATGTACATTTTTATTGTTCTTCCGTGGAACCGACAGATCATACACCATTTTGGACAGCATGACTCACACGCATCTCCAAGAGTTTGCCTTAAGAAGCAAATCGGCTTACCCAGCGTGAATACTCCTTGCCGCATTTGGGACATTCATACACCTTTGGCTTAAAACTGGAATCATGGTGTTTCTTGAAGTGAACCGTCAGAAGCTGTTTCTGCCGAAAGTGCTTGCTGCAACAGGCACACACAAAGGGCTTTTCACCCGTGTGTGTCCACTTATGCATCACCATGTGGCGCTCCTGGAAAAGCAGGCAGGAGGGGGAGAAAAGCAGGGGTGACTGAAAGAAAGTCATGTATTTTTGATAATGGCCTGGAAATGCATGGGCACCATCTTTGGGTTGGGGTGACCCTCTGGGTACTGTCCAAGGTTTGTCCATATATTGTATTTAATTGTTTGTTGTTTTGTTTTGTTGTGAACCGCCCGGAGTTCCTTTGGGAAGACGGGCGGTATATAAGCTTTAAAATAAAATAAAATAAAATAAATAAATAAGGTTTCATCAGGCTCAGACAAGTGCATCCAGTGGAGAGGGATTATGGAAGTTGACATTCTCCAACTCTGATGGGCTACACCAGTGGTTCTCAACCTGTGGGTCCCCAGATGTTCCTGGACTGCAACTCCCAGATGTCTTCATCACTAGCAGAGCTGGCCAGGAATTCTGGGAGTTGCAGTCCAGGAACATCTGGGGACCCACAGGTTGAGAACTACTGGGCTACACAGTGCCCACCTTTGTCTTGGCAGTTGAAAATCTCATGTATTTTCAAGCTAAGAAAAATGACTGTACTTCCTATTAGCATTGCAGAGACAGGATTCTGGCAGAACTTTCAATCACAGGCATCAAATTAGCCAATGAACTCCATGTTTAGTTCCTGGTAATCAAAACACAACACAAACTAACTGGCAAAGAGTGAGGTTGAAATGTTCGTGCTGGGACCATCAGGTGTTTCTCAGCATTTAAAGAATCCCCTCTTACTTGCTTCACATGCTACCTGTAAGGTGTAGGTTTATCCTACAAGATGGACTGATTCTGGCTGGTAATAGTTGCCATTGGTCTTCTCATTAATGAGGTGAGAGACAAAGAAGTTACCCCCTTGTGTATGTGGTAGAAATGTCGCTGAGGTCCACAATAAATGTGTGCTAAAACCCAAGAGACTTATAGGGTCTCAAAAGACTAACAAATACATTACAGCAATAAACTTGCAAGGACTGCTACCCACAAATGCTTAGCCCATTAAATATTATGATATAACAAATGGGTTATGAGTCTTTAATGTTCATGTTCCAGGATAAAACAATAGCAGTTTTATACTGAATGAGTTTGGGGATATTTTCTGAACCCAGCAGGAACTCTCGTGATTTGGAAGAGCTAAGCAATGGAGTTAGCAGTACAATTAGCAACATGCTTAGGATACAGGCTAGTGTATACTTCTCACAGTTCCAGATGACATTGAAAATTCCAATGGGTGCCTCCTACCATCAATTAGAGTTTGTCATTTCTGCTTCTCTGCATCATGGTTGACCAAAAAGATATCACAAATATTTTGCCCTCTTTCAAAAGACTGAGCTAGCTGGGACAAAAAAAACACACCAATTGCAAAAAACTAGCTCTTTTGTATTCGTAATGAACTAACCCATGCAAGACAAATAGCTGTGGGGGAAAAACTGTTTACAACTCCTCACATCACAACATCATATCATGACCACTGACCAGAATCCACTTGTTTAGTTATGGTGGTATAATTGCCATTGCATGAAGTGTAGCAACTAATTTGCTAACGAGTAGCCACTTGTGTAAGCAGGTGGGCAATAAATTGTTGGATTATTAGAGATCCAAGCCACAACTAGCAGTAATTAATCACTGCAATTTACACTATGGCATAAATGCTCACAATACTGTTGTGAGTTTTTCGGGCTGTTTGGCCTTGTTCTGGAAGTTTTTCTTCCTGACGTTGTGTCAGACTCTGTGGCCGGCATCTTCAGAGGGCAAGGAACTCCGGGAACTAGGAGTTCTCTCTGTGCTCTGGGGTATAGAGTGAGTGAGACTTTAAGGTTGTGGGAAAGAGGAAACTTGTCCTATGCAGGAGAAAAGGTGTTAGTCATTGTATTGTGATGGAGGGATTAAGAAGTTTCACTGCAATCAGGGGCGGCAGCAATCCTTCTCTGTAGTTGAAGGGTGTTGTTAGCTGTTGTATTTAGACTTTCTTTTTTGTTGAAACTTTGCTTATGTCTGTGGATTTCACAATCCTCATCAACAAGGTATCTGGCCAATGCCTACATTGTAGCCCAGTTCTGTTGTGGAGTCAAAACTCCACTAGATGAAAAATGTCCCATCATGGTGTACGAGGGTTAAGATGCCCTTGATATATTTTGATAGATTTTCATGCAATAGTCTGATGCAGACGCCCCTCTGGAAATTAGTATTTATGTCCATGTGTTTTTAAATAAGAGGGTGCAATTGTGAAGGATAAATTAGATGAAAAGATTCTGGTGACTGAATGAATCCTTGTTTCAGCCCCACTGGAGGCCTATTCTTATTTTAACATGTGTGCCCATATTTGGAGCACACAGATGAGGACAGAAAGTGCTTTAGTGAAAGACTCCTGGTTTAGTTCAAGTTCACTTCAAAAGATCTCTTTTTGAAGAGATCACACACATATAGCTCAATATCTGAGCACCTCGGGTGAGCAAGCTTGAACACAAGTTTTCTTAACTGAATGTGTCTGGTGAAGAAATGAGTGACACAGACAAGCAAACCCATAAATATGCACTGCCATTCTGAAGTACTGTACAGGCTTCACAACTAATAGTAGATAAGAGCAGGCCCTTGGCTCACACAACTTCTTCCATGAGCAGAAGTTCTGTGCAAATGGAGGTGTCCATGAATAGCCTTTTCTTCCGGAATGCAAAGATGGAGCTGGACACATTGGGAGAAGTCGTACAGAGACAAGACCTGCTCTTAAATACAAGCCCATCAACTCGTCATACGGGCCATAGGGTGAAAATGACACCCTAAAGCAGGGGAAGGCAGTCTCCAGAGGTCCAGCAACTACACATGGCCATCAGAAGGCTTCCCTTGCTCTCAGGACCTTCACTCGTAATATTTTCCTTGCAGCTTTTTTTTCACTGGAAAAAAATCCCTCATGCCCTCTACTAATGTATGCTTTGCCTGCTTTTTCTTTTTAAACTAGGGATGGGGGGTTGACCACGGTTTCCTAGATGACACAGGAAGAACTTACTAGCCCTCAATTTAAAAATGTGAGGGTGCATTTCAATGATGCTGGGAATATAATGCCCTCCACATTAAATGGGATTGTTACCCCGTTGGGCACAGCATGAATTCCTATTCTCTGATCCACTTTTCACTTTTCACACCACCACCAGCACCTCTGTTCTGTCTTGATTGAGCTTCAGTTTGTTTGCTCTCACCCAGCCCATGATTGACTCCAGGCACTAGTTTAGGAATGAAGTATCTTCACTGGAACCCAATGAAAAGACATGAATATTTTCTGCTTCTACCATGTTTTCCCTCTATGCATGTAATTCTTTGGGAGTTCTGTGCTGAAGCAATCAGAAGAATAAACAAAAGCTTGTCCTGCCAACCTAGCAGCTCGAAAGCATGTAAAAGCAAGTAGATAAATAGGTACCGCCATAAAAAGTGGGAAGGTAAACAGTGCGCCGAAATGCGTTCAGCCATGGCCATGGACTTGCACAGCACTGGCTCTTTAGCTTGAAAACGGAGATGAGCACCGCCCCTAGAGTTGGACACAACTAGCATGCATGTGTGTGGGTTAACCTTAACCTTAAAAAAAAAGCTTGAATGCAAAATCTCATGATTTTGCATTCTTTTCCCTGCACCTCTCTCTGCTCCTGAGTCCGTAGCTTGATTCAGATTTTTAAGATTTACTACAAAGCTGCAGCACCTTATCAAACTATGGTGGGAATTAATTTAGATGCCCTAAGCACATCTGATATAGCCTGATTTCAGAAGCTAAGCTGGGTCAGCCCTGGTTAGTACTTGGATGGGAGATCACCAGGGAATACCAGGTGTTGTAGGCACCTAGAGTAGGAACTGGCAAGCCACTCCAGTATTCCTGCCAAGAAAACTCCATGGACGTGGGGTCACAAAGAGTCGGTCATGATTGTAATGACGCAACACACAACAATCTATTATGGAACTGTCATATGGCCACAGATGATTGGTTTCTGGTATTCTCACACACGAACAGTCAGCAGCTCTGCTCTAATAAGTCAATCAAAAACTGCAAACATTAATGTTTTTTTCTTCACATTCTGACATTTGCAAACTGTCATGTTTTACAGGAGTTTAGCTGCAGACTGCAGCAATAAACATTTACATGGTGATCAAAAAGAATACCTAACCTACTAATCCAATCAAACCTACAATCAGGACCCCAACTATCTTAAATACCTGTTTGCATGCATAACTGCACTGATCACATTTGAATCTCTTCTCATTTCTGTGCGTCTTCTTGTGTTGCCTGAAAGCATGGCGCTCGTGAAAAGCTGCGTCACAGTAATTGCACCTCAGCGGCACTTCAAGATAAGAATGGAGGTTTCGCAAATGGATACCTGGAACAGAGTTAGCATAATTCTTTCTTTCTTTCTTTCTTTCTTTCTTTCTTTCTTTCTTTCTTTCTTTCTTTCTTTCTTTCTCGAAAATGGTATTGAGCAAAATACTTGTCAGCATTTCTGAGGACCCCCCTCACCAGGCCCAGTTTGCGTCTTGCCCCACTCGGCTAATCTCCCAGTCATAAGCACCAGCACAGATTTTTCTGCCTTGCCCTTTGATCAGAGTTGGAGATCTGCCAAGAGGGTGATGAGGAGAAACCCATAGCCAGGACTGGAACATCAGTTGAGGAAGTGCAGGAAACTAGCACGTGGGGCCTGATGAGTGGCTGACTGACCCAGAGGAGGTTGGGTTAAGGGAGCAGCAGTAATTGTCCTTTACAAACTGGGATGAACCGATTCATACCCTATCTCCACTCCCCACCTCTAACTTAAAGCATGTTAAACATATCTTCCTGCCTGGACAATTTTAATGAACAGATCTAACTGTGAACATTACACACCAGCTCGTTCATTCTATAGGAACTGAAAGGGCACATTAAAGGAAAAGGGGGCAAATCCTAAGTGTGGGAAAAGCTTTCACCTTTTCACAAACAAGAGCTGAAACACTGTGTTTTCTTCTGTGAGCCTTCATGGCTATTAGAACGGACCAAACCAAACCTAGACTTCTGCAACAGACTTCTTCCTGAAATGTGTTACTCTGTGTGTTACAGCTTTCCTGGACATGAAAATAAATAATTCTGCTCTGCCAGCTTAATGTAATTTAAAAGCAACTAGGGCTTCCAAGGGTCATATAATCAATTACTGTTTCCCAAGCAGATATAAAAGTTCAGATGTTAATGGCTGCTTTGGGCCGGATCCACAGTGCCATAAAAGGCCATGGAAAGCCTCCCGTGAACTTCAGGAGGACCTGTCTTGGCCTGCATTAAATGTATTTTCACTGCAATACTATTTTTTTCAGCTCTCCCTGGACTTATGCAAAGTCATTCACAAATAAGAACCAATAGCATTTTGTTCAAGGGCGAATGTAGATGCATATGTGGATTTGAACTGCCCTTTCTGCACGTTGAAAAGCCATGCCTAATTTTTTTCACATATCAACAATAACCATAAATCTGCCTCTACAAGTGATGTTTTGGAAGCAGTTCCAAATACTGTCCCTGATGTTGGGTTTATGTCTTTATTCTTGTGCCTAGAGATTAAACTGTTTAGCTTAGATAACCATATTGCTGGCAAGTAACATGATGGAGGGCAGGAATATGGCAAATGACCTTGTGAGGTCTGGAATAGTGTTGGCAAAACACTATCGGCCATGAGATCTGGTACAGAAGCCTGCATTTCTCTCGGAAAGTCTTTTGCTGCTGGTATTGTGGCTGTCTTGATGGCCTTGCCACACCAAGGCTGTGTGAGGGACGTGTCATTGTTCAGGAGAGACTGCAGACTGCTGGTGAGACATTCAGGTGGTTTGGGGTAGAAACTTCAGGCAACAGCAGGAATCAATCCATCCTGATCTGTTCTAGGTTTGATCTCTTGAAGATTTTTCTTGGGACTTAAGAAAAGCCACATTTCAATCTTCAGAGTGAAGGTCTCCATCTCACATGTCTGACAAGATCTGGTCATACTGAAGCACTTGGCAGGGATATTGTGGGTCTGTTCCCGATGGAAGTTGAATGTTCAGTAGGAACCTCATATCTAGGGAGGACCCATTCCACAATCTACTATGGATGCCCGGAACTGTAGATACAAGAGAACACACTATAGAAGAAACAAGGGGCACAAGGTGTGCACCCTTCTATGCTGTATAAATGACTAGAGATGTAAAATTTCTGGAAACCTTAGAAGAAAAAACAGAAAAAATATTTTTCACCAATCTTCCATTTTTTCTCCAATTCCCCACATGGTTTCAAAATTTCTGGGAAATTTTACCTCTCTATATAGGAGTGAGGCAAACTACAGATAAGTGAAATTGTGGATGCTGAACTTATGGATACAGAAGTCTTACTGTAAGTATATGTCACTGATATAAACTAGTGTTCTACCAATTGTGAATCTGCCCAGTGGTGTCTAGAAAATAAATCTATAGTGTGGAAAGGGGTAGAGTCTAGGATAATAGTCATAAAGTTACTGGAATCCTGATAGAAGGTTGTCAGAACCTTTTTTTGCAACATTTTGTCAAATATTTTAACTTTTGCATTTCTGCATTACCCAAGATCCTTCCAATCTAAGCAGATGTCTAGGTATCTGCCAACTTGTGAATCTTCCAGGTAACTGAAGAAGTGGACTGCATACAACTCTTGAAAACTTTAAGTCAAACAAAATATGTTAACATTTCAGATGCTATCAGATTATTTATTTTTCTTGTGACAAAACAGATACCTGATGGCTCTTGACAGCAGTATCAGCTGGATATAAGCCAGATTTCGGTTGTATATCAAGAAAAACTTTCTAGCTGAAACTTCCAGTTCCGGTTATGCCGCAGCGAGACAACTTGGGAAAGCTGTTTTTCAAAGGAATGTTTCTATGAACTTGGCTGGATTCCAATGTTTTCAAAATAAGCTGCTGGACGGTATCTGCACTTTGCTTCGTTTCCTTCGCACCCCCACCCCCATCCAGCCTCCTGCTTCTACACACCTTCCTTTTAGAAAATGAGTGGCAGGAACTACAATTACAGCCACACACCCATGGTCCCACTAGTCCCACTATATCGCAGGATAGCAGTATCTGCACCGCTGGGGGGGGGGCGATCAGGTCACTCCCCGCTACCCTGCCCATTCCGAGAAGCCTCGGAGCCGCCCGGGAGGGTGACGGGGAGCCATCGCATGGCTCCCTGCGATCCCCAAACCCCCTCCGATCGCTCTTGCCTCCGCAGCCAAAGCCATCTCCACGGATTGCTCTCCGCCCGCCCGCCCGCCCGCCCTCCCCTGGGGTAGCGGGCGCGCTGGGAGCGATGTCGGCTCTGGGCAGAACCCGGCGGCGGCAGCGGGGATGAGATCCCCCACGCCGCCACTGCGCGCTGCTCCGAGGCGGATCTGTGCAGCACCCAGCGGCGGCGGAGGGGGTTCCAAACCCCTCGCCCCCCAGGCCCCACCCTACCCGCATCCACATATAGCGGATTTTCAGCCATTGCGGGTTGGGTGGGTCCCTAACCCCCGCGATCAGCGGGGGGTTACTGTACCAGTGATAATAAGAACACAATGAGTTGGAAAATGTTCTCAGATCAACACTTTGCCAACATAATTCTGTATGTATTATTCTCTTACATCCTAAAGGGTCCACCTTTTGAAGATTTCTAATCTTGATCGGGATACAGAGCCAGAGCAGAGGGCTGATTTTAGTCTACAGATAACGACAACAGAACTGTGCAGGATGAACTCGTGAAGAAAGCTAAATTTAGTCTTGTACAGGAGACAGAACCAGAACAGAGATCTGATCTTAATAGGCAGACAAATACAGTAAGATCTGCACGTGATAAATTTGTGGACAGGCCAAACTCAGAAGAGGAAGATAAGCACATTTGTTCTATTGGATAGGGATACAGAGGAGAGAAGAGTTTGGGAACTTTCCAGCAGTAAAGCAACTATTCATATAAGTAACCTAGCAGACAAACAGAAAATTCAGAGAGGGAATTTTTAGCTTAGTGAATTGATTAAATAAAAAGTATGTCCTCTGTATTTTGATTGTCTAAAGCTATTAATGGATTGTCAGATATGGGAAATAGAAAACAGAAATGTGAAGACCAACCTGAATTATAGATAAATGTTCGTCTGTTAGAATTTTAAAAGAATTGTGGTAGGTATAAGAACTTTTATACATAAAGTGAAATATGTAGACCAAGATGTAACTATTTTATAATAGTCCATAAAATACCAACCCGAGTCATAGAAGGCTTTTGAAATTAGGTATCTCTTAAGAATAAGTACGATCATATGTTCTTTTAAGTTGGGAAAGGAGATATGAGTTACATTGGGCTGAGATGTTGGGGGGGGATTGTGTTTGAATTTGTAACATGACAGAGCACAAGCAACATATTTGTTTTATTTTGTCGAGTCTAGAAAATAAATTAAAATAATTTTAAAAAAGGAAGACTTTCTAGCTTTTAGAAGTTAGAGTTAGAGCACTACAGCAATGGAACCAATGACCTCAAGAGGTGGCAAGAGCTCCACTGTTGGAGGCATTCAAGAGAAATTCAGACAACCACGTGGCAGTTATCATTTGATTTCTATTCCTGCCTTGAGCAAGGGGTTAGAATCAATGGCCTTGTAGCTCCCCCTTACGACTTCATGATTCTATGTATATTTGTAAACAAAAAGTTAAATCACCTGGACTGTGTCCCAAATATCTATAAACATTATTAATGCAGGATAAACTGTGGCAAAAGCAAAAACCAGGAGAGTTTGGGAATTCCCTCCAAAGTGGAACATTTAAATGACTACAAAGAACAGCCACAAAACCCAGTTAAATATCTTTGGATTCAGAAGAGGTCCACATAATGCTACAGTTATGTAGGATTGCTAAAGCAACATCTGAAGTACAGTGGTACCTCCGTTTACGAGTACCTTGGATGACGAGCATTTTGCAAACCAAGCAAAAATGTTAGTAAATTCCAGTTTGTAAGCAAGGCTCAACTCAGTGTGGGCCCAGTGCAGGGCCTCTGGAGCTATCCCCAGCCCTGGTGCTACCCGAACGGGCCTCCACGCCACGCAGTGGGCCTGTGGTGGACTTGTGGAGCCTCTGCATGGACTGAAAGGGACTTCCAGCAGACTTGAAGTGGCCTCTGGGGGTCTTTGCAGTCCTGTCAATGCCCAGAATGGGCTTCTGGTGTGTCTGGCTGGGCCCGGTACTGACTGGTAGTGGCTTCTGTGCCACACAGTGGGCCTGTACTGAGACTCCAGAGCTTTCCCCGGCTGCAGTGCCACCCATCCACAACCTCTGGACCTTGCCCCAGGCCTGGCGCTGCCCAGATGCAGCCTGCTGAGGACACTCCAAATGCAGAGCTGTCCTCAATGCGCTCTGGGCCCCTTATCTGCAGCCTTCGCAGCGCGACTCAGGTCAGGCGCCACCTGTCTGCGGCCTCCTTTGTCTGCCCTGGGCTGCACTTGTCATATATTATAGAGGGAAAATATTTTGTATTAGACACATTATGTTGGTCTACAGTTGTTCTGCACGTATATTTAACTGATTTGTAAAATGGAGTCCAGTAAGCAATACAAAGTCATTGTAAACCCAGGTGTACAGAATAGATATAATGAGTGAAGCTGATGCAAGATAGATGCAGTAGCATGATGTAACCAGTTTCCTTACTGGTTATCATAAGAATAAAAGGGCTCCAGAAATCAGTAGCCTTTGGACCTTTGGTCAGAAGGTACCCATATTGCCATGTGCTGTATCTGTGTTATGTTCTGTTGATATGCTGTGTCTGTGAGGTGAAATGTTGCTGAAATTCTGTTGTATTTGTACATATGTAATACAGTGGTCCCCCTCCCTTTCGCGGTTCATATACTGTGGTCCCGCTATATCACAGGACTGCGGTATATGAAAAAAGGCCCCCTGGGGTAAAGGGGGAAAGACCTGTTTCAGACCTCCCATACTTACCCCAGGACTGGAGCTGCCCTGAATAGTCCTGTGAGGGCCTTCCTGGGCCTTCTGGAGGCCCCAAAAGGGCCTCGCTGCAAGCCGGAAGTGACTTCCGGATAGCTGAAAATCACTTCTGAGGCCTCCGAGAGCCTTTCTAGGCCTGTCTGAGGCCTAAGAAATGATTTCTGGTTTACCGGAAGTCACTTCCGGTTCGTAGTGAGGCCAGAAGGCCCGGGAAGGCTCTCACAGGCCTGTTTGGAATAGGGTCAGGCTGGGGGTAAGTACAAGAGCCTCCAGCTAGCCGCCCCCCAGGCCTGATTCGACCTGCATCCCTATATCACAGATTTTCAATTATTGCGGGTCAGGTCAGGTCCCTAAACCCTGCGATAGGCAGGGGATCACTGTATAGCTGCTTTTAAAAAACTCTGCCTGTTTGATGTGGATTTTGTCACCCTGAGTCTTAACTTCTGCTGTAAGATTAAAATGCCTAAACTCTGTCAGAGCTGGGCCCAGGGTGAGCGTGGGAAGACGCTGCGGCTCCCGACCAAAGCAAATTCTCCCACAGGAAATAATGGAAACTGGGACCCCAGAACGGATCAGGTAAGTTTCCATTATTTCCTATGGCAAAATTTGCTTTGATACACAAGTATTTTGGTTTACGAGCATGCTTCCAGAATGAATTATGCTTGTAAACCAAGGTACAGTGGTACATCTATTACGAGTTTACAGTAATCTGTTCCGAATGCATGCTCTTAAGTTGAACAACTCTTAAGTAGAGCAGCCCTAAATAAATAAATAAATAAATAAATAAATAAACAAACTAAAGCAAATTATAAGCAGAGTAGAGTGCATCTAACATTTGTAAGGCAGCAGTTAAAACACCAACAGTTTTCGCTCTTAAGTCGAACTGGTCTTAAGTCGAGCCACTCGTAAGAAGAGGTACCACTGTATCACTGTAGGTCTGAAGCTCTCTTACAGACTAAAGCATCGAAGGATTTTTTAGAGAAGTGCAAATAGTTCTTGATTAAGGCTAGCTACAGTTCTCAGCATCCAATTAAAGAAAAGGCAATTGTTGGGTCCCGATATTTCAGTGAAGCAAATTAATGTACACTCCCTGGGCTAATATGAAAATTAGAACATTATTAAATTTATATACCACTCCATCTAGCTACACGGCTACTCTGGGCGGTTTACAAACATAACCAAACTACACACCTCTCAGAGTTTTTTGATGTAGTTCTGAGCTCAGAAGCGCATGTCAAAATGTTTATATTATGGAACATTACAAAAAAAAAATAATCCACATATATTATGATGGCTCCGAGTGTCACAGCCAGAGCTTTGGAGTTCAATTTCACACAGTGTTTTCTGGGATAAGAGCCAGTCTGTGTGGCCTTAGCCAAACTGCAAAATCCCCAGAAGGGGTCATAAATCACTTTTAAGCACCCTTATATCTAGAAATGGGGTCACCAAAAGTTAGATCATTACATAAAAAATCAATATAACAGCAAAAAATAGTATATAAAAATGTGTATTAAAGTAATGTATGAAAATAAATGGAAATGCCCTTTCCCCCCTCAGGAGATGCAGAAACTGAACAGAATACCCTTATGACTGAATATGTGCCACATTGATATGAGATGGAACTAATGTATACGGATTCCTGAAGGACCAGGACTAGATTTTTGGCAACTCTGAGGTAGGTTTCTGAGGTAGCATTCACTTCAGAAGCACCACAAGATGGTGCCATCTCACTTTGTTACAAAAACAAATTAATCAGAAGCCCGTAGATTCTCACCAAGGACAGTAAGTACAGGGTAAAAAAGTCTTGCAGAAGGGAGTGTCCCCCCTACAGAGCTAATATGGCCCCTGTGTGTACTCCCTTGGAATAAGCGCTGGCTTCACAGTAGAACATGCTCAGCAAATACTTCATGGTGTATTCAAGAATTTATCTCTTGCAATAAAACTAAGGCATTTAGAAAAGTGCTGGATAGCTCTGTGGCTTTGGGATCTGGTTGCAGAGCCAGAGGTTGGTTAAGTGTTCGATTCCCCACTCTGCCTGGCCCCAACCATTCATAGGGTCCCTTCCAGTCATCCTCTAGCAATTTTCAACAGTGGTGGCAAGCCTGGTTGTGAAGCCTCCCTTTGGAAAGTTCAAGCTTCCTCCGATCAAGCTGAAGTACAAAAAACTTCTAGGGGACCCTTGCATCTCAAGCATCTGCGGTTGCCAAAGCCAGGCGCAAGAAAGCTTTCCCAGATTATTATCTGCTTTACTTTTTCTATTTAAAAACCAGAGTCTCGTTTCCTGATCTTTCCAAGTCAGTGAAGCAAATGCATTGCCTGCCATCTCAAATTGATATTCCAGGGATACAAATACCAAGCACTGTTTCTGTTTGCAGCCCGCTTAGTTACTTCACTTAAGTTAACGGATATTGTAACCAGCAACACAACTGGAGCTGCAGACAGGCAGAGGTCCATGTACGTAAAACTCTGGGGAGAATTGGGTATGAGGAGCAGTCATTCCTCCTTACAGTCTCGTTTTATATCATTCAATGGAGCCACTTGTCTGTGAAGATTCTCAGTCATCCAGGTGAGATTATCTGGCAGTTGAGTCATGGCTACTGGACTTCTTTTTTGAGAGATAGAAACGTTTCGCTGCTCATCCAAACAGCTTCATCAGTCTGAATACAGCTAGTGCGAGTCCTCCATCTTATAGTCAGTCAGCTTTGACCTCTTGTCACCTTGGTCTGAATTAGGCTCATAAGATGAACAATGGCCTGAATAGGCTCGTTAGGGAGACAATAGTATCCATAGTCTTAAGGTGAACAATGGCCTAAGGTGCTGAAACCTATCAAGAATGGGTTGTTAGCTATGGCCTTGGTGGTGAAGGCTTTTTGATTTGTCTGGGTACTTTGGAAAGCACACCCTGATAAGCAGCAGATAGACTATGCCTGAGGCCACCACCTCTGCTAAGGGAGGGGGTTTCAATGCTCACATGAATGGCTTCCCTTACTCCTCTCTCAAACCACCTATCTTCTTTGTCTAATATGTGTACATCCTCATCTTTGAAAGAGTGCCCTCTGTCCTTATCTGCTACTTATCTGGGTGTGCTTTCGAAGCCTCGGAGCCGCAGGGGGGGGATCAGGTTGCTCAGCGCCGCCCCCACACTCCTCCGAGAAGCCTCGGGCCACGGGGGGGGGGAAATCGGGTCGCTCCGCGCTGCCCCCCCACTCCTCCGAGAAGCCTTGGACAGGTGCGCGATCGCCCCCCTGCCCCACCCAACCCACTTCCGCATATTGCGGATTTTCATGCATCGCAGGTGGGGTGGGTCCCTAACCCCCGTGATCGGCGGGGGGTGACTGTATATGTGCTTCCCTTTTATCTGTGATTTCAGGCATCCGTAGTCGATCACAGAACTGATGCCTCACAGAACTTTGCAGTACATTGAACGCATATGCATTGATTTTTTTGTTAACTGTTGTAATTTATAATCCATTTCCTTCCACCTGCATTGAGAAAATGGGATGCAATTCTTTTAGTCTTTAAGACATTTCTGTTTACTGAAACAGAGATTCCCCTTTGCAAACTTGTTTAGGTATGCATTTTCCCCAATGCCATTATTTTTCTGTGCTTTCTCTCTCACCCAAGCCTCATCCCACTGCTTTTCTGGTTCAATATGGAGAACCAGCAGAATTATTTTTTGTATTAGAGTTATCAGCATTTGTTTCTGTTCTTGTTTGTTCCTCTTCCCCCTTATGCATACATCAGTGCACACCAGTGTGACTAAATCAAATAGCAACAAAAAGGCTTGAGGTCACTGCACAATTTTGGTTTATGATGTTATCTAAGCACTGATGCACACTGTTAACCAGCAAGCAAAGGTCTAACAAAGTCATTATAAACAAAGAATGGTTCACAAATGCACTTGATCACTGCTGTTCCAGGAGTGAAATGTGGAATACCAGAACCTGAAATTGTAACTTCTAGACAGCAAAATTTAATAGGTCCCTAATTCATAGGGCTGTAACGTCATATATCAGAAATTACTTGATGTCACACAACAACAAGCCCACAAAATATCCTAAACTCAACTGAGGAACAGGAATGAAGCTTATTGGCTACATCAAAAATCTTTCATGCTGCCCACATTGGAAGAATCATGGTTTGTTTGTTGCAAACACGAACTTCAGGTTACTTATTGATTGTGAAAAACTGAGCCGAACTAAAATATATCTGGGAAACCATTTTCATAAGTCAACATCATATAATGATTCGAACACTTGATTGATATCATGGAAGATTGTTTTAAACAAAGAAGGAACAAAACTTACTTAAATCCCCCTTTCTGGCGACACTTGTGTTACAGTGCGGACACTGATGTTTCGGCACATTTGTACCATGTTTGTGCAGGATATGGAATTTCAGCGTTCCAGCCTGAGTGAACCTAGATTTACATATCAGACATTCAAAGGGCTTTTCACCTAGAATTGGGGTGGGGGGGTGGGGGGAGGGGGGAGGAGAGAGAAAGAGAGAGAGAGAGAGAGAGAGAGACTGTAAATGATAAAGCGAAACAACAACACCAAAAATATGACATTGCTACACACATATGCTTTTAACCTATGTTTTTTACTCTTGTGGTAAACATAAATTGCACAATTCCCTTTTCTATGGTCTTAAAACATAGCGAATGGCATACTGGTTTGAAGAACAGGCCACAGCTTGGGAGGATTTTTGTTTTAATCTATCCTGAGCCATAAAACTCATTGGATAACTCCTGGGACAGTTACTTTCCCTCACCCTGACGAGAGGCTATTTTGAGCATCAAGTGAGAGGAAAAGAGTCCTGAGCTCCCTAGAGAAACACATGAACAAACACATAAATTCACAAAGGCTTTCATCTGATTTACCGGTACAATCCGACTTGTCAAAATAAATACTATACATTTAATTTCCTTGAGATTTTTACTGCTGCTGGTTCATGTACAGCAATCACCTCATGCTTAGTGAGAAAATACAGTACTACAAATTCTAGAGAAACCTTGGCCATGAATAACCTCTTCAAAGGCAGTACATTGGTACCTCGACTTACGATGCGCCCGCCATACGAAAATCCAAATTTACGAGCACAACTCCATTGGTTTTTAAATCCCACTGCCTTATAAGCAAAAGATAGGGTTTCCCTGACTTGTGATTTTTTTTTTTTTGAAAACTGTTTCTCCCATGGCACTTTATGTTTAGGACGTTTTAAAATACCCGCCCCATTTTCCTGCACTTCTCTATTGCTGGAAAGGTAGGTTGATTTTTCCTCTATTATTTTTATATACTGTACTGTAATTTTTTTTTGCCGTGTTTGCTGGTGAGGGGGTCTTTTTTTCAATTTTTTTTTTAAAACTGTGCTTTCCCCCTCAATCAGGCGTGTTGCACAGCTTGTTTAAAATGTCTTTGAATCACCGAGCGAACCGCTTGGCTCGGTGGCTATAAGATATTTTTTAAAAAACCCGTGCTTTTCCCCACAACGCACATTCCTATGGGAAGCAGCTCCCCGACGCTCAGAACGGATTACTCTCTTAAGATGGGATACCACTGTATTACCCTTATTTTTTCAAATCGCAGGAAGGGAGAATGGTGGAAATGACCCCACCATGCTCCCTGTCCTTTCTGGAATTCTAACCAATTAAGACATGGGCGGGTCACATCGGACCCCACCAAAAGACCTCCCACAACCTCCATTATCTAGAAATGTTTTTCAATGTGTCTGTGTGTGTGGGGGGGGGGAATTCCCTCATCCCTTCAGGGCATACAAAGCACTTCTGACATTTTGAGGGTCACCTAGCACCCCATTTTAACATTAAGAGAACAAAGTTTTTTTTAATTAAAAAATAACCTTTTTAAAGGAAAAAATGTGGAGTGCACCCAGTCCTACAAAATCAAGAAATGGTCTGCCCAGTAGAGCTCTGGAGACTGGTTACGTTTATCCCCTTTGCATGGACCCCACTATGTTTTACTCTGTAGCTGGCCTCTCCTAACCCACCAGAGAAGACAACAATGTGAGCAAAAAGCAGAATGAGTGAGACCTCACGAGACCTCGGGTGAAAAGGACTGATTCAATCAAGGAAGCTACTGCCTTCAATCTGCAAGATCCATGTAGAGCCAAGAGTGAGGGAACCTTTTGGAGACCATTAATTCAAAGGGCTGCCTTAAGTCGGAAACAAAGATATCAAACAATGAAGCAAGCAATCAAAACCAAAAGGCCAGCCAAGAAATGTGCTTGTTCCTCAAGAGAGTATAGAGCAGGGGTGTTCAAACTTCAGCCCTCCAGATGTTTTGGACCACAACTCCCGGAATTCCAAGCCTGTATTGCCAATTACAAAGGACTGTGGGAGTCATGGTCCAAAACATCTGGAGGGCCGAATTTTGGACATGCCTGGTATAGAGCAATGGTGGCGAACTTTTGGCACTCCAGATATTTTGGACCACAACTCTCAGAATTCCGAGCCTAGACAGCCAATGACAAAATGACTGTGGGAGTTGTGGTCCAAAACATCTGGAGTGCTGAAGGTTCGCCACCACTGGTATAGAGTATACAGAATATGTCCCAACAAGCGCCTGAAAGGCAGGGGAAAGACAGGCAACTGGCTATCAAATGGATAGCAAGATCAATATGGGGCAGGGTCAAAGTTCAGTTACAACAGTACCGCTGCCCCTTGTTCATCCATCATCCTTCCCAGCAATCAACACTATCTTCACTGATGTAATGTACTGTAACAACACAGAAGCAGGAACTTGTGTCGCTCCGTAAACAAAACACATTGACGACAATCATTGCATTTGGTTGCTTACCGGAGTGAGTCACCATATGTCTTTTCAGCTTGTACGTATCTCTGCTGGCATAGCTGCAGAGGTTACAGTGGTAAGGTCGCTCTCCCGTATGGGAACGAATGTGACGCTTTAATTTGCTGGCCTGCCAGAGGAGGGGAAAGAAACCAAATTAGAGCTTTAATCTGGCAGGGTGCACTCACTGAGGGAAAGACCTGCATCAGCGAAATCATGGAAAGGGTAGGTGGTCTACCGTTCCAACTGTAGGCCTTAAAGGCATATCCAAAAATCTGCTTTAGAGTATTGGGCAGCTCTCCAGAATGAGTTTTCAAAAGGTTCCAAGAAGATCAGAAGGGAGGGGAGGGGAAGGGCACTCTGTGGAACCAAGGGGGCAGCACCAACACCTCATTGCCACTGAGCCTATGAAAGCACCAGGTGCCTAAATTACCATTTAATACTAGCTTGCTGTCCGTGAGCAGGTCCCAATTACTAGTTACGTTGGTTCCCCGTTTTCATATAAAGATGGGGCTTTTAAAAAAAATCAGATACATAAATAACCATCTGACAAATCAGATACATATTTTCCCCTCTTCTTAACTGCTTTCCCCTGCTCCTCCAGGTTAATACTAGAAAAACAAACACATTCCTGTGTTGGAAGTAGGCAGGAATATTTATCTGCCCGAACAAGTTTCAGAGACTACTTTTGGGGACAGAATGCTATCATCACTGGTTGACGATAACAAAAGGTAAGTGGGATTTGTTACATATCATTCCTCCATGTTTGCAAATTTCTGGACTTTAGGGAAAGGAAACACGCTCAGCTATTTAAAACACACTTTTCAACCAATCATCTAATCATAAAGCTGACTACCAACCACTCTTCTCCTTTGCCTCCATTCTTCTGATGCACACCAGTGGTATAACCCCCCCCACACACAAATGTACATATGTGAACAACACAAACATACACAAATACAGTATATGATCAAAGAAATTGGTGGAAATCTACTAATACGTTGCAATTAGAGTACTGCAGTCCCACTGAATAAGTGATGCTTACATAGGTGTTAACTAACAAAATCCCCACTGATTCAATGGCCCAACTCTAGCTGTGATTTACTACTGGATTTCAGCCAGTCTTTTGCGTTTCTTTCCTAGATATGCTTCTGTGATAAACAAAGGTTCAAAATAATAAGAAAATAAACACAACCTCCATAACACCACGGAGTGGCTGCCTGTCTTTCAAAGAACCTCCATTTCTCGGTATGCTCAGAGTACCGACAAATGTTGCACAACCATGCTCTGAATGCCAGTCATACCTCCACGCTGCAATAGCCACAGAACGAGCACTTGAAGGGCTTTTCGAGTGTATGTTTGTACCGCCGGTGTCGTGAAAGTTCTCCGCTCGTCACAAATGCCATATCACATTCATTGCACTTATGTGGCTTGGTCCCTGGAAGGAGAGAAAAAAACAACCCACATTCACTGTGAAATGCAGACTGCTGCATAGCTTAGTAGTTTAGGCATCTGGCTGCAGGGCTGGAGGTTATGCCTTTGATTTCCTAATGTGCTTCATTGACTTGATGGTCCATAGGTTTCCTTTCAGTTCTAAGATCATCATCATCATCATCATCATCATCATCATCATCATCATCATCATC
>JAHTLZ010000129.1:95039572-95069235 GCA_023846285.1 Phrynocephalus versicolor
TCATCATCATCATCATCATCATCATCATCATCATCATCATCATCATCTCCACCACCACCACCACCACCACCATCTTGGTAACTAAAAATGTTCAGCAAGTTTATTTTAATTATGCATTCACTGTGGCAAACTACTGGAGAGCCTCATGGCACAGTGGTTAAATGCCTATACTGCAGGTAAAACCGTGCTCACGACCTGGGGTTCAATCCCAGGTAGCCGGCTCATGGCTGACTCAGCCTTCCATCCTTCCGAGGTCGGTAAAATGAGTACCCAGCTTGCTGGCGGGGGGGGGGGGGGCAATGTGTAGCCCGCATACTGTAATTAAAAATTGTAAACCGCCCAGAGACTACTTGAAGTGGTATGGGGCGGTATATAAGCAGAACATTTTGCTTTGCTTTATTGTAACGAACAATTGCCATCAAATCTTGTCTTGGAGCAATCCTTTTTGGGGGTCTTCAGGTACAGAATACTCAGAAGAAGCTGACCTTCTTTTAGGGGCATCCTTAGACACTGCCGCTTGCCCAAGGCTACACAGGCTGACAACTCCCCGAAGAGCCACGGTGAGGAAATGAACTCCCAGCCTCTGGCTTCATAACCAGATAGCCAACTCACAGAGCTCTCCAGCCAGCTGTTTGATTTGATAGCTATTTTAGGTGCATAACAAATGTGAGGAATTTCCCCATCAAATTGTTGATAATGAAACCAAATGTTGCATCGACAATAAAAATATATATCTCTTTTTAGAGCACAGTGCATCGGACTAAGGCTCCGAAAACTGTTCCCTGCAAAGTTGGCAGCTCGGCAGTTCGAATCCCGTGTGCCATGCAGTGGAGTGAGCTCCCGCTGATAACCCCACCTGCTGCCAACCTAGCAGTTTGAAAGCATGTAAATGCAAATAGATAAATAGGTACTGCCATAAAAAGTGAGAAGGTAAAACAGTGTTTCCTTGCAGCCATGCCGGCCGCGTGGAAATGAATTTGCACAACACTGGCTCTTCGGCTTGAATACAGAGATGAGCACCACCTCTAGAGTTCGCCGTCTGGGTACAGAGGCCCTCTCCCCAACTTGGAGTTTCTCTCCAGTTGGCAGACAGGGTTAGGAATCTGGGCATGGTCCTGGATCCAGCGTTGTTCCTGGCTGCCCAGGTGGCCGCTGTGACCCGGCCCGCGTTTTACCATCTACAACAAATTGCCCAGATCCGCCCGTATCTCTGAGAACAGTGGTACAGGCGCTGGTGATCTCGAGGCTGGACTATTGCAACGCCCTCTACATGGGGTTGCCCTTGACTCTCCTCCGTCGATTGCAGCGGGTACAAAATGCAGCAGCCAGACTGGTGGTGGGTGCGCGCCGCTTTGACCGCATCACCCCAGTCCTGGCTCAGCTGCATTGGTTGCCTGTTGCATCCCGGATCAGATTCAAGGTCTTGGTTTTAGTTTATAAAATCCTCCATGGCTTGGGCCCAGACTACCTGGCAGAGCGGATCGCCCAGCGATCAACCTCGGCCTGACCAGTTCGGCAGTCGCGAGCGCAGTTGCTCCAGGTTGCCACCCCCCGAGAGGCCAGACGAACCTCCACCCAAAATCGGGCTTTCTCGGTGGCTGCCCCATTGTTGTGGAACAGCCTCCCCAGTGAAGTGCGCTCTGCAGATTCCCTGCTGGCCTTTCGCAGAGCGGTGAAGACCATCTTATTCCACGAGGCCTTTGGTGACCTAGCTTAAATAGTTTTTTTCTTTCCCACCATCTGTCGTGGTTATTTCCACTGCTAGATCTCGTTGAATGAGATAAGGTTTTACAAGGGTGCCATATGTTTTTACCTTTCATTTTTATGATAATTGTCTATGTTGTCTTTCTGTGTTTGTATTTCTGATCGCTGTTGAATCTTCAGCCTGTAAGCCGCTCAGAGTTCCCTTGGGAAGATGGGCGGGGTATAAATTCAATAATAAATAAATAAATAAATAAATAAATAAATAAATAAATAAATAAATAAATAGAGTTGGATACGACTAGCATGCAGGTGTGGGGGGAACCACATCAATATTGATTGTGGGATTCTGGAGGATGGAGGTCTAAAATGCAACTTCTCCAAACTCAGCGGGGTGGGGCTAACACGGACCTGGTACGTATAGTGAAAGCAGTTACATGTACTGTGTGTATAATCAACGCATGGGGTATTTGTTAATATACTCATCTCAAACTAATGGACACCACAATCACAAGAGCAGCTCCTTAGCATCTCCTGAAATAAACGCAGGAGGGCTGTTTCAACAGACTCGCATTCCCAAAAACTGTCTCCCCAAACGGCTGCAATAAACCACAAGGCAAGATATTTGTGCAAAAGCGAATGTACATCAAGCGTACCTGTGTGGGTGTTCACATGGTTTCGAAGCAGAGAAACTGAACGGAAGGCCTTCAAGCAAATGTGACACATGTGAGGTCTTTCATCCAAGTGTTTTTTCATGTGACGATTAAGGCCCGAGATGCTGAAAGAAGTGAATTTGCAAAAGCTGCAATGCTGCGGCACATTTCCTAGGAAAAGATAAGTTTTTTACAGGTTGAATAAACCACTTGAAAACACAACGAAAGCACTACCACTAATTTGATACTTTAATATTTCACCTATTTTCACCACATATGGCCCCTTCAGGCATGTATATTCCCACCTTGATGTCTCACCACTTTATGACTTCTAGCCAGACGCATGAATTGACAATAGCAACAACAGAAATGAATCATAGACTAGTGAAGTTGGAAGGAACCTATAAAACCATCAATTCCAACCCACCTGCTCAATGCAGGAATACAAATCCAAGGATGGTTGTCCAAATTTCTCTCAAATGCCTCCAGTGTCGGAGCACTCACCATCTCTTGAGGTACAGTAATTGGTTCCATTGATTCTATCATCATCATCACCATCACCATCACCATCACCATCATCATCATCTTAGTACTGCAGAGCTGGGAGGGACCCTATCAATCAGCCACTGTTCAAGTGGTCCAGTGGGGAATTGAACTCCCCAACTCTGGCACCATACCATACATCTAAACTGATGGCCTCCACTGAAATGTGTGGTTGCCTTTAGTCCTGTGGATGTTTTCCTCACAACGTTAGATCTTTAATGTCCGGTACATTCAACAGAGGAGTCATGAAGTAATGAGCACGTCTGGACATGTCATCCTCTGTTTCAGCTTTTAATAACACTGGTGGGGAAGAGGGAACTTAGTGGCCAGTGAATCCATTTTCAAGATTCTGAAGCACGGGATGGATGGATGAGCTCCCTGAGGCATTTCTGTGGACCCCCAAGGCCACCTGCCAGCCTCCCCCTTTAAAAACTGTAGAACTATCTTTGTTCAAAAAAAAAAAGCCCTTTCCCCACCCCTTAGGCTTCCAGGTTCAATCCATTTCACACTGGACAGTTTAGCAAAAAGTCCAAAAACCCTCACTCCTGCAATTGTTATATGTCTGAGCAATGTTCCTGTTTCTCTCTCTCTCTCTCTCTCTCTCTCTCACACACACACACACACACACACACACACACACACACACACACAGAGTTCACAGCAGCTAATGCTTGGTCTACACGTCACAGGGGGGGGCAAGGAGCAAGAAAATAAAAATAAACAATAAACAATAAAATACTCAATTCCCAAGCATGCATAGATTCCTTACAGCTGATCAATGAATTCACTGAACTTCCAGTCCAATCCTGAACTGCTCTTCTAACATTCTTAGATTTTCATTTTTTATTTTGGAAAAACAGGGTGATTACACCACCTGCCACTGTCCTTCAGTAACTATCCTGAGTTTAGTGTAAGCAACACCTTTTATTTGAAAAACAAACAAATTTCTAGAGTTTGAAAAGTGACTGGGGGGGGGATTGGTGGGTTTTCTTTTGTTTTTGTTTTGGTCTGCAAGTTCTCAGAACCCTTCAGCCAAGACAGCTGTTGCCCATGTTTATTTATTTATTTATTATTGCATTTGTATACCGCGGCCAATTTTCCCCAAGGGGAACTCTGGGCAATTTACATAAAGCACCATAATAAAGAACAACAAATAATAATAAAGCTTTTTTAAAAAATGCAAGGCAACGAGACATAGTAGAGGATTCTGAAAGCTGTTGTCCAAAAAGGTAACTTTTCGAAGTTCTGCTTTGACTGTCAACAGCAAGAGTTCAAGTGGTACATATAAATGGACAACCACATTCATCATCATCATCGTCATCATCGTCATCATCGTCATCATCATAATCATCCCCGAATGAGCAGCATTTCTGAACCCAGGAGATGCGTTGGACTACACTTCCCACCATCACCAGCCAAGGAAACAATGGGAGTTGTTCCAACACATTTTAAGGATGCCAGATGGCAGACAACTATTAAAACATACCAGAAGGAAACTGCCCTGCTGAATCAACAGAGCCCCAGCCAGACATCATCAAAGCACTAGAATTGCGACATTACAATTAATCTGTATTTACAACATTGCAAAATTGTACTGGTGACATCCTACCTCCTGGCCACTGGACGGTGGTTTCCTGGACATCTGAAGATACATCAGTGCTGGCTACAACAGGAAGCTTTGACGTGTATTCATTACTTTGGTCTTTCTTTTCAGCACTGCAAAACGATACAGGATCCTCTTGACTTCTAGTGCTCAAATTCTTTGCTGCTTCAGCCAAACAGAAAGGGCTTGTTCCATCCTCTTCAGCTGTAACAAATGGCTGTTCCTTATCTCCATCTGCAGCTCCATCTGTACTTTGGTCCATCTGCTTTCAAAAACAATTGTGGGGGACAGAAAAGAGAAACACGAAGGTAGATAGGATTCATGGAGTGTGATCTTGATAAAGTCAAAACTGGGTTGGACTCTCCAGAATGACAATACTTCTCCAAGGAAAAGCACACATATAGCATTAGAATACTTTTTCACGCCATGCGTGTACAGCCTAGTTTTTTTCTATAGAATTTAAAAATTAGCTGCATAACCATCATTTAAGTCTATAGCTATAGATGCTGAAAGAAATGAAAGTGAAAGCTTTTGTGCAAGGATTTTGAAGGAAAATAAGATACAGCAATTTCCCAATTATCGTGGGGGTTATCAGAACATAAGAAGTTATGCTGGATCAGGCCAAAGCCCCATCTAGTCCAGCTTCCTGTATCTCTCAGTGGCCCCACCAAGTGTGTCCGGGAGCACACGAGACTAGGTATCTGTCTCTTGATACCGCTCCCCTGCCTCTGGTCCTTGAAGAAACCCGGTTTTAAGCCTGGAGATTACACATCTCCATCATGGTTTGTAACCTGTAATGGACTTCTCCTCCAGGAATCTGTCCAATCCCTTTTGAAAGCATCCAGCCTAGATGCCATCACCTCATCTTGTGGCAGGGAGTTCCAGACTAACAACACATTGGGTAAGAAAGTATTTTCTTTGGTTTGTTAGGGATTGGACCCGACCCGTGATAAACGAAAATCCACAATATATGTATGCTGGGTCAGGCCAGGACTGGGGGGTCTGTATGGGACATCTTGTACTTCCCCCAGGCCTGGCGCTGCTCCAAGTGGGACTCTGACAGGCTTCCTGGGCCTGTCAGAGGCCCCAAAAGTGGATTCAGGCGATCCGGAAGGCACATCCAGGTTTTTTGGAAGGCACTTCCGGTTCACTGGAAACCACTTCTGGGGCCTCTGACAGGACTGAGAAACCTGTCAGAGGCCACTCGGGGCAGCACCAGGCCTGGGATAAGTGCTGGAGGCCTCAAACAAGAATACTTAAAAATGTGAAGGGAAATACTTAAAAATGTGAAGGAGAGTCAAGAAGTAAATTAAAGGGTGACAGAAATAGAATCAGAATCTTCAGTGCAGCTTTTCAGTGAGGGTCATGTACAGAACTAGGACCATAATCTATGCAAAGATATAAAGGAGGACTTCAAAAGTATGAGTGCCTCATTCAGGACAAAGCAGCCTTTTCAGTCATTTGAGAGGACAGAATAAAAGTAGTGAAAGCTCAAGACAGAAGATTTAGGATACAGTACTTGCTTCTAGCAACTCTAGAGTAGATCAAAGATCATAAGATGTTAAGCAGCAATTCATAGGTAGCAGAAGCCTGCACATTCCTCTCAAAACAATGGCAGCATCCTTTTGATACAGAAATGCATTTTGATTGAATGGCTGCACATGTATGTAATATAAGCAAGGAACTGCGAAACTGCAAGGTTGCAGAAGGACTTGCAGAAATATTTCCATACTTTACCTTTCCACACTTCAAGTTTAATCTTGATTTTAAAGCACTATTCTCTTCTGAAAAGAGATAAAAAAGTAATAGGATTCCCCTAGTCCATAATAAGGAATATGACCTTAGGAAGAAAAAGAGAATTCATTTTTTTGTTCTGTTTTTCTTTTGCGAGTGTTCACACACTCTTAAAAGTCATGCCTCTACAAAAACTTTTGAGTTTCACTGCAAATCTTTAAAACTTCTCAGCTTTGCAGTTAGACTTTCTCTGTCCTTGAAAGAGCTTTCTGTCCCCAGCAGAGTTGCTTTGACTGTGAATATTAATCTATACATAGGGTTTTGAATATTTTCCTCTATTTCAACCTATTTCTTGATAAACAAGACCTCTATTTAAATCAGATGAATGTTCACTGCTAAAGCCATCTGTTCCACACACACACACACACACACACACTCTCCTCTACCCCCCATATAATCAGGATACAAACTTTTTGTAATTCTTCTTCATATCTAAATATCATTGGAGGAATACAGCAATATTTGCTATGGGGTTGGATGATCTGCAGACATCTGCTTCGTAGCCTGCTGGAAAGAGTTCTTGAATTTATATGCATAATCTCCTGAGATACAATGGACCCTTGTATAACAAACAGTTTGTATAACATAAAATTTGTACAACATAAAAATTCTGGAGATAGGGGAAATTTGCTTAACATAATCGCCTATGGGGCGAATCCGTACAACATAAAAATGGGATTACTCTGTTTTCAATGCATTCCTATGGGAAATGTGTATAAAGGAAAATTTGCTTTACAGAATTCCAAAATGATTTAGGGCTACATGTTTATTCTGCTACCGAAAAGAATAGTACACTTTTACTGTATTACAAACAGAAGCTAACTTTTACCTTGTAGAAAGGTCTTGGTCAGGGTAATAAAAGCTGTGGATCCTTCCAGCTTGTTTGTAATTTTTAGGGGTCTAACAAAGTTGTTCACCCCCTTCCTTTGGATTGTGTACAGCAACCCCAATGCTGCCCTCCCTCCTTTTGTCCCACAAATGGACCGTGCTACCTTAACTAAGTGGCACAACTACCTCAATTGCAAGGATCTCTGGAGTCTTCTCAGTCGACGTTTCGTCTTCATGAATTGCTTGCATTTCTTTCATGCCGTTGAGGGGCACCACTTCCATCTCCTGGATTGTGTAAATGCCTTCTGGCAAACCTATGGCCAGAATTTCTTCTGGGTTCTCCGGAACACCTACCCTTTGAGTCATTGCCTCTGGAGCCTCCAAGAGGCATCTCTCTCTTTGCATCATGGCACGGAATTCATCCTGCTGATTGCCTGGACAAGACCCCTGGACACCATTTTCCTCTATTTTCAAATGCACCGTTTTCAACAAGACAAGGTGCTTCTCTCCATCTCCTGAAGAATGAGTAGGGTGGGCGTCTCCTCCTCTTCCTCCTTCCGACACTCCCCAAAATGAAGCGGGACTTAGGTCTTCTACCTCTTCACCATAACTACAGCTCCCCATTTTACCACGAGATAGGTAGTCTTCTCCACTGGTGTCGTGGGCAATGAGTCTTCAGTTCAGCATTTCCCAGCCCCAGGTAAAACTGTCCTTTGCTCAAAACTAGTTGCTGACCTAGGGTTTTAATGATAATTTAATAATAAACAAATACTCAACTTGACATGGCCAAACATATAGTAATACCTCCCACCAATTCAGTGATGAAGAAAGATCAACAAAAGGGCCAAATTACTTGAGATCAAAGCCCATAATATTATTTGCAAGTCCCACATAGTAATGTTAAATCTTCAAAAATCAGACATCTTCAAAATCACCACATTCCAATTCTGTTCAAAAGCACCACACTAACTACGGTACGTACGTTGAGTAGGGGATTAGGAAAACTCAAGTCTAAATTTTTCCAGACTCACTTTTTGGTTGCTTGCTTTACCTCAAACAGGACCTTTGTAAAGGCAAATGAAATTAATTTTATTTGCTGGTACCATGGCTTTCCGTATGTTACTAGTCGTTGACATAAATTTCTAGAACCTTACATTTTGGCTACCTATTTAGAAGGCTACTCTAAATGTTTGAAACCCAAATCCCTTACTTAGGTATTTTAGTGTACTTTTATATGGTCTGAAATTGTTATATTTTATTTTATAATTATATAATTTCATTGGTATTAAAATCACATGAGGTTGCTCAAAATGTATTCCTAACAAAATCAGAAGAATCTACATCAAATATACAAATGGGGGCTGCCACACACAGGCACGTTCATCCAGGCAGGATTAATCCCCTTTGAACTCAATGAGACTTGGCAAAAGCAGGCAGGGATTAGCAATCTGATTTAAACACTGCTCTTGTTGTTTCCTGCTTTCTCCTAAGCAAACCCCACTGAATTCAATGGTCCTTAATCCCTTCCCTACCAAGTGTGCTTCGGATCTGCTCTGAGCTGGGATCGTGGGCGTCTTTATTCTGAAACAAATCCACACCTTAAGGTCCCGATTCACGCTGACTCGAAAGCCAGGCGTTAAGAGTTACTTCTTAAGTAAGCATGGATAGGATTTTTGACCTGCCCTTTGCAGAGGTGCAAGGCCGTATTTCCACTTTTACCTCTCCACAGGATTCCTTAACCCACCCGTCCCAATCTTGTCCCCTCGCCCTTCTCCTTCGACGTCTGCTCTCCTCCAGTCCGACCTTGCTTTGATCACCCAAGACGACGCTCTGGATCTCCCAGTCGGGCCTGCAGGGGGGTCCCTCCCGCCTCGCCCCCAAGGCGGGCCCGCGTGTCCCGCGCCCATCCCGACGTTGCCCAGCCCACGTTGCGCAACGTGGGAAAGGGGAGGCACCAGGGGTCGAGATGTGCCAGATTAGCAGCACCCCAAGTAGCGATAAGTCCCGTTGGAGGAGAAGGGGCTTCCTCAGGAGTAAGCGTTCTTGCCGGATCGTGCCGCCCCGCCTGCAGTTCTTTACAGGCTAAGCCGCTTTGGGTGGCACTTTTGCATCTAGGTTGAACCTTAGCTGCGGGCAAAAGCCCGGGGAATAGAAAGGGACTTACTCGCAAGTAAGCACGCCTAAATTCGCCCTTCCGGGCTGCAACCCTACATAGGGGTTTTCTTCCAAGTAATCAGGAACGGTTCAAGAGACCTCCTGCGCCATCAACCCCCGAGGAAATGAGCCTTAATTACGGTATATTAAGGGCACAGAGTTCCTTAACGAAACTTTATTTTACTCATTAATAAACGACACTGTATTTATATTATTTCTTTTAAGTTATTCCTGCGCTTTTCATTTTTTAAAAAAATCTCAAAATAGCTAGTGATGCTAAAATGCAGATTCTTTTGAAAAAAGGAACACGAACATACAGGAAATTTTTTCTGTCCCCCCCGCCCCTTAACAGGCTGTTTTAAAAACCATAAGGGAAAAGTCGTAGTTGAAAAAAGTTGAAATTGTATTACTGTTCCATTTTATTTTTTCCTCCGCACACGTCGTTTAGATAGTATGATCTCTTTTTATCTGCATGCTGTATTTGATTGTGCTTGTCTATATATTACAGTTATGTTAATATTAATTTGGATTTGGTTTTTGTCTTTCTATTTTTACTGTTGTATTTTATGACATTGTATTTCATGATATTGGATTTTATGATATTGTACACTACCCAGAGTGGCCTCCAGGCCACATGGTCTTGCTGTATTTAAGGCAGGTAAAATTCCATAAATGAAGCAGATATTGCACTTTAAAAACTCATCTTGAAGCCTACCAAAATCTGTTACATCTGTAAAAAACTGTAAAAATATATTTTTTTTTTGCACAATACCTTATGCTGGAATTAGGAGTCCTCTGGAACCAACCTAGGAGTGCTAGTTATTTTGCATTGATGTGGATTTATACTGTTGCTGACTTGATGACAACTATGGTGTAAAGTAGGGTTGCCCCACCCCCATACAAAGAATAAGGCTGCAGTGTTAATTTTTTTTACTAGGGAGTGGGATTAAGAGTGCAACTGCAGATTACGAAGAACCTGGTTTGTTTCAAAGCATTTCATATTAGATCCACGCTGCTTTCTGTGGGTGAGACTGCATTGCCTCCCCAGGTTAGGATAAGCGGGCAAGACATTGTGTTGGATTGAAAAATCGGGTCATGCTTTATTGAAGCTTAACATTGTTAATTTGTCTGAAGAGGGGGGGGCTGCCTCCGTGCGGGGAACCATTGGCCCTGGGGTCACCAATTGGACCCCGCTCAAGGACCTTGTCAGGTGGGGGGGGCGAGTCCCACGGCCCCAGAGGGTTCCATTCAAGTTCAGCCTAGGAGCACCATCATCTGGCCCAGGGCTCCTCAAAGTTTTCAAACAGTGGGCCAGTCCACCACCGCCCAGACACCACTGGGGGCCGGATCACAGTCCAAAAGCAGCTGCGGAGGTTGGCTTGCTCACAAAACACGGGGTAGGTGGGGGGGGCTGCATCTGGCCCCGGGGCCTTAGGTTGAGGACCCCTGATATGGCCAGTCCTAGCCCCCTTTGGGTTTCAAATGACTCCTCACCCCAGGCTCTATGATCTCAGGATCCGCAGCATCTGGGGGTCGATGGCCTGTTAGCCAAGCATTTGAGACTCAACTAATGCCTCAATTCCCTGCACTACCCACCATGGCCATGGGCAAGCTCAGCTATGCCCATGCCTCCCCTCAAGGCCTCCTAAGGCCACATGCAGCCCCCTCTGCAGGTCATCCAGAAACAGCTTGAGGCCCCCATTGGAGATATGGACGCCTGATGTAAACTGCCCAGAGAGTACTTGAAGTGGTATGGGGTGGTATATAAGCAGAATACTTTTTTGCTTTGGGCATGAAATTTGATCAGAATCATTTTTGTTGCTCTGTATTTTCTTCCAGTGCTTTGAGGCCTAGTGAAGAGGACAGAACAGAACCAAACACACCCATGCACATGCAAAAACGAAAGCGTAAGCATAATTTTAAGAATAAATAATTTTTTTGGAAGAGTGGAAGCAGTCGCTCAGTTGACAGGAACCCATTGACATCCGTGCCGCTGCTCCTTTGCATTGGATTGGGTAATTGCACATGCCGGAAAGTGTCAGAGAAAAGTGGGTACTATCCCAGTTTGAGCAATATAAACTACCTCCCACCAGCTGAACAAAAAGAAACAATTCCCCTGTGAAAAACACCAGGCTTCTCTGCACTTAGCTTTATGTCATATAGTCACCGATGTTTACTTTGATTTTGCCAATGCAAACTGCAAGGTCAATAGTCATCATAGTCGTACACACACCAATGCCCCATACTGATAGCAACAGTCTTAACAAAGTAGGACTGCTCCTTCTCTGGAAAACCACCCTTAAGCTGGTGCAAGGTGAGATATGAGGGACGCTATCAGGATATTGGGGAAACTTCTGGTGAGATCCATGCAGAACTTGGCCTTTAAAGCAGATCAGATAGTTTGCCTGGAAAACTACATTTTCATTATGACTGAAATCCTAGGTAGACCTTTTAATGTAGTGCTTTGACCCGTACGGCGAGCAAGAAGGGTGACCACTTCAATCCATCAGCAATAGGTTGGGTATCTTTCATGCTGGTCTAAGGGACTGCCCACACTGGCCCTTCTGATGTAGCCTGGTGTTGCCTAAATAGTGTTGGTTGAGTTAGAGGCAGGGAAGGAGTAATATGCCCTTTGGCATGATCATTGTGTCAAAATGGCTCGACGTCAAACAACTTTCTAAGGGCCTTTTCACACGACCCCTAAGATCCGCTGGCCACTTAAATTCGGACCAGAGATCTTGGGGGTTCGTTGCTCTTCCTGCGTCCCCACCCCTCTGCACTTCCTTGATCCTGTCTGCGTGAGGGGAGGGAGAAAAAAGGGGACAAAAGAATGCAGACTCACCTCCGTTTGCCGGTCCAAGCCTCTGCAAGCCCCCTCGTCGTCCTGATTCCTTCTCTTAAAGGGGTGGGAGGCAAAAACAACAACAAACAAAAGCGAGGAGAGCCGGGCACTCACTCCTTTACATTCAGATCTGGGATTTTTCACCCTCCAAGAGCAGGTACCTGAAAAGTGCGCTGGGACGCGCTTAGGTGGGCGTGGCCGCACTTAATTTTCTGTAAACTCCAGAGCTGGTGGGGAAACAGTTTTAAGCTCCGGAGCTGGGAGCCATTTGCGGCGGAGTTTAGGGGTCGTGTACAAATACCCTAAGTCCTTTGTCCTTTGTAACCTGTATCAGTATACAGCACACCTCACACAGAGGCAGCTTCCCTCCCTCTCTTCCACTTTTTCATATGCACACGTACAGAGGTCATTTCTTCCCATACTCATTTTCCCAGCCTCCTCTGTTCAGAATGGTGGTTCTCTTGCATATAAATCCTCAACCATTCCTTACACAAGCCATGGAACCCAATTTCTCTTTGAAACTTCTATTCAGAGTCAGACTTTCCACTTACAGTTGTTTACTTCTTGTTTCATTCTTCTCTCATGCAAAAAAGGTCTCCAACATTATTGCCATCTTCCCTTCCCACTCATCCTGACCTTACTGCTTCATAGCTCTGTGGGAACCTCTTCACATTCAGCCACCATAGCTGCTTGGGGCCTGGTGTGGCCATAATTCTTGCCCTCACACACCCAAGCATGCACACAATCTGGAACATAGTAGTGGTGGCAGCCATACACCTCTTCCCTTGCAGCTTGTACCTTAGAGGAGCACCTTGGTTCCTTTATGGCTCCTTCTGCTGTCAATTAAACAGTTTCCCTGCTTGCCTGTAAAGGCACAAGGAAGGTGAGATTATTTTTATTGGGTCTGATAGACTGATGCATTAATTCACTCAGATTAAATAAAAGAAAACATTTTCTGTGCCTTTCTGTATATGGGTGATTGAAACCATGGCTGTGGATAGTACACAGAAGAACAAAAACAAAAAACAAAAAACAAAAAACAGAAACATATATTTAATAAACTTAATCTAAGTGAATCATCGCACCATAACAATCTAACAGAGCCAATAAAATTAATGTCACTTCCCTCGTCCCTCTGCAGATGAGCAAGGTAAGTATTCACTTTGCAGATATCCTGAAGTAGCTTGTAAACCGCTTCAAGATACCAGAAATTAACATCAGAAGGAGCGTTGGGCAGCTGCAAGGTTTTAGTTTAGCCCATTTCAAGTGACCACATGCACAGGAATGACTAAAATAGAGCCCATCAACACACACTAAAATAGCAGAACCTCCTGACAGAAGCTCAGAAAGGTGCCAGTTGGGGCAAATTGCTCCACTCGTAGATGCCAGGGGGAGAAAGTGGATCAATCTGACCATTCAGCACACTAAATAATGAGAGGTATGCTTGTCTGGATAGCCTGTAACTCTGTTCCTATTGGTCCATTGTGACATCCCAGTCGTAATTTTTACTGCCTTTCAGAAATGCTTTCCTAATATTTTATTTCCAAGGCTGTTCTCTGCTGGCAAGCTAGCTTTCTAGCCTCTTCCCAGTGATCCCTGTGTGGGGCGGGGGGGGGGAATCATGTTGTAATTCTCCATTAGAGGAAGCAATTACTAATAACTTGCAATGTTGTTTAACCTTTGCCTCTGTTTACTCAGTGACTTCTATCTTTCTTGCTGAAACTGCCCGTGGGCACTTTTATGTTTTCAGTACACAAGTCTTTTCTTTCTCTGCTCTTTGACACTGAAGAGTGACTTACCGAACAAACCCAGGAATGGCATTAAAAGGTTATAATGCTTGTCCGGGGCTGATCGATCCCAAAGTAGTGGGTGTCCTATTTCAGACCTGGGGTAGCTTATGAAGCCAAACAGCCCCCCTTTACCCACATCCATTCTAGACTTGCTGTTTTGGACAATCCATAGCAACGCTCCAAATTCCATATTGCTATCATTTCTATCACTCAGGAAGGTAATGTTCTGCTTAAGAACTCCACCAGTAACATACCAGAAAAATCAGTAACACAATCTCAGTTAGGATTGTAGGGCATTACTACAACTCCATACAGCCTGGAAGCCCCTCAGACTGCATAGGGGGAGGAAGGGTCTTCACCTCCTGGAATGAACTACAGCGTTCCTTCTCCGATTCATTATGGTCATTGGCCATAATGGCAGTGGATGGTGGGAACTGTAGTACCAGTTTATCTGGAAGACGCCACACTGAAGGAGGCTGAGATTGGGAAACACCTTTTCAAAATGTCCTTTTTTGCAAGTTATTAAGAGTTGCCATTTGGGGGGATTTTACCTCACACCTGTTCCCTCAGCTGAGGATGAATGGGTGTACCTTACCTTAGGAACATGGAGATTACCATGGGATGCTCAGCATGCCACCTCATATGTCACAATTAGTTGAATAATTAATACTATATGATACAGTACAGTTCTTTCTTTTCTTTTTAATCCCCTTTTAAATAATAATAACAAAAAGTAACAGCAAAGTTAAGTATTTTCTGGCATTCTTAGCAAGCATGAAGTTTTGTAGGACACACAAAAGATATACAACATTTTCACTGCTGCTTTGCTACATGGATTATAATGACTAGCAGCATCTGGTGGACTGTTAGTGGTTTTCTAAACCAGTGAGTTTCTCGGTGCTTGCTCTGTGTGGATAGGCGTGGACAAGAACATGCTCTGTTTCACAAATGGAAGATACATCAGTTTTCTGCAGAGATATTTTGCACAAAATGTAGAAATCTGGAGGGTGGGGGAGAGTGCCACACCCTTCCTTTCCTTATACTGATGTCAATAAGTCTTCCTTGCAAATGCCTCATTGAAATGCCTTAGCATGTCAAGAGGATATAATTAAGAATATAATTGGGCCTTGCACAGGGCTGAAATACACCTAGAATTTGCAGGGTCAAAGCGTCAGGGCTTTTTTGATTAACAGGGACAATAAGGTAATCTCAATAAGGATTTTCTCTGAGCTTGACTGCAGTCCTCATAATAGGGGGGATGTAGAATTTCCAAGGACCATTTTGTGTGTTTGCGAGGAGCTGATAAATTATGTAAACGTACTATCAGACATGGAAAAACATTGATGCCCCCGTTTTTGAACTTTTATAAGCAACATCTGCATTTCAAGACCTATTTCTGAAAAACTGTGGTTCTTTTTCCACCATAAAAAAGCCTGAGTGAGGTGTGAGTGAGGTGTGTATTGGGACTAAAGGTGTTGAAGAGAGGAGATTTAGGGTGTTCTGTTTAACCCATGGACATGTTGGATACTTGGTTTGGACTGCTCCACATATCCATGGAAAGCTGCCATTGTTAAGAGCAAGTGCATCATGGTTTCACATGGTCCCGGCAGGCTGCTGTTTAGTAAATACTGAATATGAACAAATAATATATTACACAAAGTGTCTGGAATTAAGATGGCAGCTTAAACCAACAAAGAAAGCTACAACCAAGAAAGCAAGCAATGTCAGGGATGTCCATGTTTTCTTTTTTTCTATAAAAGCATTTTAGTGATGTATGGAAGTGAAAGCTGGACTATAAAGAAGGCTGATCACCGCAGAATTAATGCTTTTGAGCTCTGGTGCTGGAGGAGAGTCTTGAGAGTCCCCTGGTCTGCAAGGAAATCAAACCTATCCATCCTGAAAGAAATAAACCCTGAATGTTCACTGGAAGGACAGATTTTGAAGCTGAGGCTCCAGTACTTTGTCCACCTTGTGAGGAGAGAGGACTCCTTGGAAAAGTCCCTGATGTTGGGAAAGATTGAAGGCAAAAAGAAAAGAGGACGACAGAGAATGAGATGGTTGGATGGTGTCGTCGATGCAACCAATATGGATTTGACAAAACTCTGGGAGGCAGTGGAAGATAAGAAGGCTTGTCAAGCTCTGGTCCATGGGGTCACGAAGAGTCGGACACGACTGAACGACTGAACAACAACAACATAAAAGCATTTAAACTTTAAACTGAGACACCTTTTGATTCATTTCTCTTTAATTTGTACATGTGTTGAGTTAATAAGTATTCCAGAAGCCAAGTGTATTAAAAACTTGTTTATACAGCTACACATAATGGGACAGATTTGAAAACAACCAAACTTCCATGCTCACTCACACATTGGAACCAAGTACATCCAGTACTCTTTAGTGCTGACATCCATTTGTTCTTATATCATTTCCAGGACAGGTACAATTTGTTGTGTTTATTGACATCATGTTGCTGAATGCACCTTGGAATCCGTTCAGCCTGAAAGCCTTGTAGGCCCCCAAAAGTGGTATGGATGGAGACAGGAACCATACCCCCATCCTTACCTCACCTGAAAGCCTTGCAAATCTTTACAACATGAAGATCTTGCATGGGTCATTTAAGCAGGCTCAGCTGAAGTTACAGCATTACTGCAACCCAGAGAAAGAAGAGTATCTGGCAGTGGAAACGCTGTAAGTGTGGTCTGATGAACCTGTTTCCAGGTCCTGTACATGTAAGGGTCTGCAAGACTTCTGGGTTTTCAACCAGTGGCCGTGTTGCCTAGAGGATTCTAGGAACTAAAATGTCCAAAATGTAACCTATCTGGTACATTTTAGATGGAATACATGGAAGATGGAATGAGAGAGGTCAGTAAGCTAGAGGCAAAACATCTTCCATTTTTAACTAATCCCAGTGCCCTTGTAGAGGCCGAGATACTGCTGGGCCTTTAAAATGGCGGTTTCCCAGCCACCTGCTGACGTTGGTCCAAATATTTGATCCTGGGACCACAGTAGCTCTCAGCCTCAGTACGTCTGTGGTGGTTAATCCTAAGTCATGTTGGATGATGCTACCACGTTGTACCAGAAGCCAGATTTTGGGAACTGGGTAAGTTAATGGGCCACCTGCTACACTGCTGTAGTAGTAAATAACAGCTGAAGAAATGTAAAGAAATTGCATGGTGCCATTAGGGGTTCTTTGTGGTTGGAGGGATAATATTGTTGTTTTTTCAAAAGAAAACACATTCACCATTTTCTTTTTTACCTGACAGTGCATGGAACATTTATAATCTCAGGAACAATGGATAAACTCTGTTAGTCACAAGTCATTACTCACCATCAGCAATTTTAAACATGTCATGCAATGGTTTGTTATGCTCGTTTCTGAGGTAATGAAATCTATTTTTTTTAAAAAAAAACTTTGACAGTTCCCCACCCCCATCCAATAATGAGGCAAATCGACTTTTCTTTCCGTCTAATGATTGAACTGTAGCAAAATAGCTTCTAAATTGAAGTGTTAAAACTCCTCATTTTGGAAAGTGTGAATGGTGTCCATCAAAGTAGGAACCATGAAAAACTAACTTTGTAAGTTCTTATGCCTAGATGCCCTGAGCACATCTGATCTTCCCTGATCTCAGAAGCTAAGCAGGGTCAGGCCTGGCTAATACTTCGATGGGAGACCACCAGGGAATACCAGGTGCTGTAAGCGCCTGCAGTAGGAACTGGCAAACCACTCCAGTATTCCTGCCAAGAAAACTCCATGGACAGGGGGTCAGGAAAAGTTGGTCACGACTGTAATGATACAACAACAACAACAACAACAACAACCATTGAACACGTGTGTGTGTTTGTGTGTGTTTGTGTTGGGGAGGGGAATGTCAAATTCACACTTGTTTAAATAGTTTGATGGTTCCCAAGAAGAAACTGGTGAAAGTTACGTATATTGAAGTGTCAGAAAAAAAGACAGAAACCATAAGTTCCTAAATAATAAAATAAATTAGGGTTTGTTTTCAACTGCTAAAAGTAACATAATCTCATTAGTACTCCAACATTTGAACACTGGGAATAAATTTGCAGGGGAAGTACTTATGGTTTTGAAAACTCTCTAGATTTTTCTTCCTTTCTTTCACTTTGGCAAGGCAATCTCTGATGGCACCTGACAAATTCAATTTGAGCAATTCAGTCTACAACCTACTTGAGCTGAAAGGCAAAGGAAGGGAACCAGAGGCGGAACTAGGTTTCGAACTTCTGCTGGTGACTACTGTACATTGTCAAATGGAAGGCCCAATGTTAAATCTCGTTCATAAAGAGGTTTGACTGGGAGATTTGTGCGCTCTGAATGCAGATAAGCCTCCAACATCTAGAGTCTTGGAATTGGGCATGATGAATATCTATAATCTTAGAATTGAAGAGAAACCAAGAATCATTTCACCAGGCACCTTTTCAATGTATAGCTAAGGCATACAGTATGTAACAGATGACCACCACACCCCTGTATAAATATTCAATGAAAGATAGTCCACTTTGTTCTGAGGTAATATTCTTCTGTTAAACCTTATCAACTGGAAATCATTCTTAATGTTTGCTCGGAGTCTCTTGGGACAAACTAATTTGAATTCTGTCTTCTGGATGAGCAGAAAACTGATTTGTTCCATGTGACAACACTTCAGATTTCTGAAGACAGTTGTCATATCCCTTTGTTACTCTACTTTTTTCCAGGATAATCTCTAATATGTTCTCTTACCCCTTCCTCATAGGACTTTGTTTCCAGACCTGTTACTAATCTGGCTGCTATCCTCCAATACACTTCTTAAATTTTGGTGCCCAAATGTAGATGCATTAATCCATGCACTTTTCTGTTGAATGCCACACCAGTGCCACAAATTGAGAAACACATAGCAAAACAAACAAACAAACAAGTATGACCATATAATGGCTGACAAGTCATCATAAGAGCTTGGAGGCTTGAGAATATACTGACCTTGACATACAGTAGGTCTGGTTTAAACAAGGATTTCTCTTAGAAAGGAATACTTGTTCAGAATCAGCATTAAATGGCCCATGAGAAACTGTTACTTGATAGGATGGGAGAAGATGAAAGAAAAATAATTTCGAATATTATTTTTCTGACAATTTCTCAATCAAAATTGGTTAGCCGCTCCCATTTAGTAGTCAGGGGTCAACCTCCCTTTTCCTGTCAGCCACTAGAAGGGTTTTGAGGAATGAACTTGCCATGGAGACGTGGAAGAAGAGGGAGATGAAACGTGAAAGAAAAAAGAAACCTCCAAAGAAGGGAAAGGAGCATGCCAAACCCCCACCTCCAAATGGACTGCAAACCCAAGTCCAAGATGCATACAGAAAAACTACATTATCTTCCCCTCGGTGCACCACTGCCACCATCAACCTTGCTTCCTCATGGTTCCTTTCTTGTTTTCCATGACTTGTAGATTAGAAGTCTGGGGGCACAGTTTTTTTTCTGAGCACAGTGCAGTTAGTTTAAATAAACAGACAGAGACATATCTGTATGATTTCACAGAAACCAGGTGAACACCTCTAGGCAAATTAGGAAACAAATCTAGATGTTTCGAACACATGGATGCTTGCTTGTGTGTGTGCAGATCTTCATGCAAGGGCCAAATAAATGACTTGTAATAATACTTTAATCTTGCAATACTATTTTAGTTATGATCTTTCCTTAGTGCAACTTGGGAACAGATACAGTAATGTCTTCCTGCATACTTTAAACCTGGAAAGTGTGTAAATAAAGGGTAGACAAAAGTTGTAGACGGTTTGAGGGCACATAATTAGCAGATCTCTATCTTACTGTTCCAGTTGTAGCATTCAGTTGTTTATTGCTGTATTAATAAATAAAAATACAGCAGTGAGTAAATACACATTTTTCTTTCTTGCAAAATGGACATGGATTCACGTTTGTATGAAACCTTCAGTGCAATTGTTGACCCACCCATGGTTGCAATCATAGATACAGGAAGGTGCAGTTCAAATCAATTAATTTCAGAATTCATAGTGATTGATTTTCTCAGACATTCCTAATTACAGCCTGAGCCAGCATGTGAAGGAACACAGCTTTTAAGCATCACATATGTGCCATTCTGATTGATTGACGGGGAAAGGAGTAGTCCTCTTATACAGGAGAAACTGACAGTTACATGCTCTTAGCACCTATTAAAACATTTTTCTTTTTTATGTATTGCTTGCCAAATGCTGGGTCTTACTGGATTGGTTTTTAATTATTTCTATGCTGAATGTCTTGATTCTTTTTATGGCCTATATCCAGTTATCCCATGTAGAGTGGAGTAGACCCACTGCATCCAGGAGAGTTGGTAAATAAGTATTGTACTCTAGATAGGTTTCATTAATTCAGTAGGTTTAGGCTGGATAGCTCAGTGCTTTAGGTGTCTGGCGATGGGGCCAGAGGTTGGGAGATTGATTCCTCACAGTGGCTTCTGTAGAGCCAGCCTGTGTGGCCTTGAACAAGCTGCACAGTCCCAAAGCACCCTTAGAAGAAGGGAATGGGAAACCACTTCTAAGTATTCTCTACCTGAGTACCCTAACTCTAACCCTAACCCTAACCCAAAATGGTTGCCCTAAGTTAGAATTGACTTGATAGCTTATGATCGTCGAATCACAGAATCACAGAATCGTAGAATCATAGTACAGTATAGTGATGTTGGAAGGGGGCTATATGTTGAAAAGCACTGGTAAGCCATTTACAGTGGTACCCTGACTTACGAATTTAATCCGTTCCGAATGCATACTCTTAAGTCGAACTACTCTTAATTCAGGGTACTGATCTAAAAATTGAAAAAATGGGAAAAATATTTGTAAGTCGAGCAGACCTTATCTAAAATTTGTAAGGTGGCAGTTTAAATGCCAACAGCTTTCTGCTCTTAAGTCGAGCTGCTCTTAAGTCGGGGTGCCACTGTATAAACATCATCAGTTTGTGTCAGAAGTAATCCAATTGTCCTTCTGAAGAGGGAGGACATTGTCATTGCCTACAGATTTGGATTCCTCACATTCTTTATGGGGAGGCGCCTTCCACATACTCCCATATTCTCTGTAACAACAACAGAATCACCACTACAACCATGATGCATTGCTTTTTGAGTATTTTGCTTTGTGCTCTAAGTATTGTCTAGTTCATGATGTGATGTGATGTTGTCAGGCCCTGCAGTTTTTCATTAGAAAAACAGGAACATATCCTTTAATAAATAAAACAGTACACCATCCCACCCGCTCTTGTCTGATTGCCAAAGCTCAGCTGGTTAGTCCTTAGGAGAAGACCAACAGGGAATACTAAGGCACCTCTAGGTGAAAGGAGGAAAAATCCTCCCGTAAACCCAGGGCAGCTGCTGCCATCTCAGAGTTGGCAGTACTGAACTAAATGGATCTGACTTAAAATAAGGCCACTTCTTGTGCCCTGGTGTCCTTACCATCTCTGCCTGCCAGGGAAATTGAGTACAGTGAGCTAAATAAGGTGCCCAGTTCGAGACCTTGGAGAGAGAGAGAGCAGCTGCATGTACTATAGGGATTGGCATTTCATTTCGGAACTAGTAGGTTACGAAACGAACCACGCGAGCCCAGGTGGTCCTCGGAACTGGATGATACTGTACACGCAGGTCCAATTGCTTTACCTTTCTCTCGAGCAGGGTTAAAATCCAACAAGGAAGCATGCTGCAATGTCATCTTTCCTGCTTTATGCTGCTGGCCAATCAGAGAGGGAAGCGGGATGATGCTTGTCCCTGCACAGCTCCTGATTGGCCAGCATTATAGATCTAGCACAGATGGCATCGCAGCATGCTTCCTCGTTGGATTTTAACCCTGCGTGAGACAGAGAAAGGTAAAGCAACTGGATCTGCGTGCATCAGCCAGTTCCAAGGACCACCGGGCTCACGTGGTTCGTTTTGTAACCTACTGGTTCCAAAACAAAATGCCCATTCCTAATGTGTGTCCCATGCTATCAAGTTGGAACTGACTTATAGGAACCCTTAAAGGGCTTTCATGGTAAGTGGGATTTTTAAGGAATAATTTTACCAGTTCCACTCCCCTAGTGAGTTTCCATGGCCTAGTGGAAATTTGAACCCTGTTCTCCCGAATCCTAGTCCCTTCACTTGATCCATTACGCTACACTGGGAATCTCTACATACTAATAAGTTTAATGTCCATATTCAGAAATGTTCTGCTGAAAAAGCCAATAAAGCCAAGCTCAGCTAGCTCTTGACAGTTAATCCTGGAGTTAGCCCTTGAGAAAAGCCCAAGTTTAACCCAAAAAGAGGGTACTTATTATCAAGATGCTCTTTGCACTCTAAGGAAAGAGAGGCAATTGCACAAGCCTTTTGGAATTCTGTTTCTTTGCAAGTCATTGCAACTAGCTTGGTGTTTTCCTTGTATCTGAGCTCCCTTTTGATCTGTTTGACACTCCCCATCTCATACATAGCACATCTAGAGGTCATTTCAGTTCCTTAAAGGGGCTCCCAGGGTTGTTTTCAACCCATTAGGCCCTTGGTTCCTGATGGGACTTATGGTTCAATCAGATTCATTCAAAGTAATCCTTAGAGACCTGATCCCGCTATATGGACAACTGGGACAGTGAGGGAAGGAACGGTGGTGTGGAATTTTCCAGATGTGCCAAAGAATAAGCTTGATTGTTACTGCCTGCCAAGAGTGCAGAACCTTGACATTATCCAAGGTTTAAATAGATGCCATTCAGCTAGAATCACAGGGCTGGATGATGCCTAAAAATTTAGAAAGCCTAACCTTTTGGCCTTTGCAGCATTTGGCACTGTGCACAATCATCTTACAACCCCACTACTTTGCTCTGGCCTTCCAATAGGTCAGAGATGAGGGATATATACCCTGTTTCCCTGAAAATAAGACCTCCCCCCAAAAATAAGCCCTAGCAGGATTTCTATGCATTTGTTAAATATAAGCCCTACCCTGATAATAAGACCTAGTGATGGGCGTGGCTATGCTTGTGTGCAGGGCTGACATTCAAGCATTTTATACTTAATAAAAGTAAGACATCCCCTGAAAATAAGCCCTAGTGTGTCTTCTTCAGAAAAATAAATATAAGACAGTGTCTTATTTTGGGGGAAACACGGTAGTTATCAAATGACTGCTGTCCTACAGTTCTCATTAGTCCTCTCTGTTGGTTGTACTGGCTGCTGTTGATGAGTGTTATAGTCCAGCAGTGTTTGCAGGGTCATACATTTCTCATGTCTGTTATACAGAATCTATCTCAATAATTCTGTCTGCCTTGGAGCATACTTTGACATGAAGAAGGCATAAGCCACTTTACCTATGGCAGAACCAGTTTCTTTTTCCCTCTTCCCCCCTCCCTGTTGAAAAGAATAATCAACTAGTAAAGAAATCAGTCTAAACATTCAAGTCTGGATTGAGTGCTTCCCTGTCATTGTTGGATTTCAAATCAATGGACAAGTTTGATGGGAGCTGAAGTCTAATTTCTGGTGAGCTAGTGCTTTTTCATTGTGACTAGAGAGAACAGAATACAAATAGTCTCCACAGGTCAAATGTTTTTATCCATTAACATTCATCACTCAGAGCCAGAAACCACTGCTGCTGTGATACTATTTTTAATTCTTATTTATTTCTTACAGTCAGGTAAATCACTAGTATAGATTGAGAGATAGAGAAAAGATAAGAAAAGTGACAGGTCTGAAACTGACCAGAGACATTAACTAGGTTTCCAAAGGAGGCACACCCACGTACAAACACACGCAGTGGAGAAGAATAGGGAACAAGGAAGGAACACCACTGAGTAGCAAACCCCACGGACACAATCTACAGTGACAGAGGGGTCACATATGCCAAAACACTGAAAATTAAATCAATTTCATAAGCAATTTAAAATGCCATATTTTTCGCTCCATAAGACGCACCGGTCCATAAGATGCGCCTAGGTTGGTGGTTACTCTCTAGCCCATTTCTCCTATCTGTGGTCTCCAGTAGGTCCTTTTACTCTCCTTCTTCTATTCCAGGCCTGCCCAACAGGTAGACCGGAGGCTACTGGTAGCCCGTGAAGGGTTCAGAAGTAGCCCTCCAGCCAGCAATAAAAAAGTGAGGGATGAAGTTTTCCACCTCTACCTCCCCCATCCCAAGGACCACCACTGCCTCTGCAGGGTTCTGGGTCTGCCAGCCCACTGTCTCAGCCGAGAGGGGCAGTTCAAGTGCCATGGGGTGGTCCCCTGCTCCCACCGCTGGCCAGATGATCGAGCGGGTGCAAGGGAAGCATGTGCATGGTCAGCCTTCCCATAGGAATGCATTGAAAATCAATTAATCTGTTCTGGAGGGAACAGATATCAATGCATTCCTATGGGAAACTGCTGCTCTACTTACAAAAATGTTTACTTATGAGCATGTGCTTGGAATGGATAAAATTCTTAAGTAGAGGTATTAATGCAGGAGCCCTCAGGCACTTTGGGCCAGAAAAAGTAGACCTCAGCCTGTTCAAAGTTGGACAGCCCTGTTCTATTCAATGAAAAAAAATGTACAAGGGAATGTTTCTTAACATCCGGGTTGGGAAGCCTCTTCTGGGGCTACAGCTGAGGCTGGGACCTTCCCTGGGTCTGGAGGCCTCAGCAGTAGCTGTTCTGGAAGCTCCCAGTGGGGGTGTATTAGCTCTATAAGATGCAGAGACATTTTTCCTCAATGTTGGGGGAGAGTGAGTCTTATATAGCGAAAAATATGGTATATTACTCTCTCATATCTGAGAAAAAATATTTCACTTTCCAGCCAAAAAACATGCTTCCCAGACAAAAACATTTGCACTTTCATGTAAGTTTTCATTACCTTTTGAAAAATAGATTTCAAACATGCTAAATTCAAATATAGTTCCCCCCCCCCACACACACACACTTGTAACCATGCTCTCCTAGAGATGGAAAATATATGTTCATAAGCAAGCCAAATTAATAACTAGGTGTAAAACTTGGGGGCCTCGTAATGATAAAGTACATGAGTATAATGCATTTATAAGAAGAAAACAGACAATAAGAATTATTTTTCTTCTTTCCTCACAGTAGAGGAAACCAGGATCACATAATGGAGTCTGGCTTTTAATTTAGGGCATAGAGAAGAAATGATATTTTACATGTAATGACTTTTAACAATCTGCTTCCTTAAAGCTCTCTTAATGGCTGTTCATTTTCTTTACTCTTCTCCAAACTAGATTCTTCCAGATGTTGTTAGGGCTGAAATTGTCCCATGACATCTAGATAGACCTTGATGTTGGAGGAGGCAGTAGATGACAAGCTATTATTGGAAGTTTTTGGCTTATAGATCTCAGCAGTCCTAGCCACCATGGCTAAGTGGAAGATTCCAGGCTTCTCCAGTCCCCATGATTCACCGAACCCTTCTTGTTGGCTCCCATATCACAAACTGAGGTCCAGCCAGTCCCTTCTTTATTTTTTAAAGATGTTTGGGATCTAAAATAGGCTCAGGGTGGAGTAGATGTAGTCTGTAGAACAGTGGTTCCCAACTTTGGTTCCCCAGATGTTCATAGTCTAAATCTCTCAGAAACCTTCACCACTAGTTGTGCTAGCCAAGAGGAGTTGGGAGTTGCAGTCCAAGAATGCCTGGAAACCCAACGTTGGGAACCACTGTTGTAGAGCCTTCTAGAAAGGAACACATTTTGATTCAGGGGAAATTGGGGTGATGCTGATCAGTTGGATTTGGGTGAATCAGAAGGGAATACGGGCCCTCAACATGTGCAAATTAAAATTTCCCTCCTACATCCTTGGATGTTTCCATCCATTGACTTCAACCCTTGGTCCGATGAGCTAGGTTCTTGGATTAGTCAATATCTGTCTCTGCTGTCTAACTGTGACAAACTCTAAGGACCAAGTGTGCCTTACACAGTTTTGAGTAAGTGCTAGTCCATCTGCTTCTATGTCTAAAGGTCAATCCCATCAAAGGAATCTCCAGCAACAACGGGGGGGGGGAGTAATTCTGCCAGAAAGGATTCTTACTGGAGGAAAAGACTTTCCCTTTACAAATGGAAAAAAAATCATGCAGGAGGAGCTTCGCCTTCAAAAATATTTTGGGACTGGGATTACCGAAAAGAACTATAGGGTGGCCATCCTTTCCAGCAACTGGAATCCCATGGGCAGGACAGAGTGGCTTCCCTTCCAGACATGAAAGAAATACTTGTTGTTGTTGTTGTTGTTGTTGTTGTTGTTGTTGTTGTTGTTGTTGTTGTTGTTGTTGTTGTTGTTGTTGTTGTTGTTGTTGTTGTAGTATGTTTCTTTTTGGAACACCAGTTTTTTGCTAGTTCAGCATCAGCACCAGTTTTTAGTAGCATCGTTCTAACATAGGCACAACTAAGGAAACAGTAAACACTACAAAAATTGGTCTGCAATGGTAGCCGCATGTGCCTTGCTTTGAAGTCCTAAAATACTCTTGGTATGTAATCGAATCTAAGAGCTACAGAACTAGAAGGGACCCTGTGGATCATCGCCCATCCCTTAATAAGAAGGTGAAATGGGGAATCAAAATCTCGCAACCTCTGGCTCCACAGATGGATACCTAAATCATCACACTACTCAATTAGGAGAGAGAATTGCAGTTTTCTTGTGATTTCTAGCAGAAATCTAGCTCCATCTTCAAATCTAAAGGAAGGGGATCACTTCAAAATCCCATGTCCCTTCCTCTTTGTATAGTGATGAGAAATAGTTATGCAAACTGTTTTCGGTTTTCCAGGTATTGGAAACCTGGTGTTCCATGTTAAATTGTCTTTGCTATGACCTCTTTTCAATTCAGATAATCTCTCACAACAAATGCAATTTCTTCTTGCCCTCCCAGCTTGTTAGGGCAAGATCGTTTTTTAGTTTTCATCCTTAATGTTTGCAAATATCATAAAAGGCTCTACAAGGAAGGCAAAAAGCATGCTCCTGAGATAGGGAAATCACAGATTTATGTTTTAAAAAGAGCTTAAGAAGTATATATTGTGTGGTTAATGCGAATGAAGCTGGAACTCTTTTTTCTGCTTTTTGTTTTCAAACACATAAGATACAGAACGGGAGTGGGGGGAAGTACTGTTTTGGTTTCCCGTTCCCAGATTCCTCCAGCCAGCATGGTGGCTGAGGCATTGTGGAAGCTGTTGCACAAAAGAGTTTGTTTTCCAAATGCTTTATGAAATATTCTAAAGTAATCTTGAAGTTGAGTTATGTCAACTGGACTTCTTTTCTTGAGAGACTGAAACATTTCACTACTCATCCAAGCAGCTTTGTCAGTCAGAAAAGTTGGTGGCGAATCATCCATTTTATAGTTCACCTTGATTTCACACACACACACACACTGGTTTGAATAGGCTTATAAGTTGGACAAAGGCCTGAATAGGTTTGTTAGGTCGACAACAGCCTGAATAGGTTCATAGGTGGACCATGATCTGAATAAGCTTGTGAGGTGGACCAAGGCCTAGGGTGAGTGAAAGTCCCACCTATGCAACCTCAATCTTTCAATCTCTCAAGAAAAGAAGACCACTTACCATGGCTCATCTCCCAAATAAACTCACCTGGATGACTGAGAATCTTCACAAAATATTTTAAAGTAACCTTTCCAAGTTGTCATTCAGAAAAGCAGACTGATCAGAGAACATTGGGGTGAAGGTTTGGGAGGCAGTCAAGAGGGAAACGCACACACCCCATTACTCTCCACCTTTCTTCTCAGCTGGGGGGCAAATCTAGTAAAATCTGCAAGAGCAGCCTCTTTAGACTACAAAAACAGAGAACACTTAGTGTGCCTGCTAAGAACAATGCAAAAGAGTCAGAATTTAAGAGGAGTGGATTGTCTACATGTGCTCGTGTATTCTTCCTCTGGTACCCATGGCTACATCTGTCTTTGGATCTGCTACAGATGTCAGGTGTTGGCAAAGCCCCAAACCATTCATGACATCCTCCAGATATTTCCCTTTGCTGCAGGTCAGCATCTCTGATGCCAAGTAGCCTGTCTTGCCCTTTCCCCCTTCACTAGCCTCAGTGTGTGTGTGTGTGTTGTGTCGTTATAGTCGTGACCGACTCTTTGTGACTCCATGTCCATGGTGTTTTCTTGGCAGGAATACTGGAGTGGTTTGCCAGTTCCTACTCCAGGCGCCTACAGCACCTGGTATTCCCTGGTGGTCTCCCATCCAAGTACTAACCAGGGCCAACCCTGCTTAGCTTCCAAAATCAGGCGAGATCGGATATGCTTAGGGCATCTAGGCAGCACTAGCCTCAGTAATGGCAGATAAATCCTTCCCATTAGAGTAAGCTTCAATTGCCAGTCCCGTTGGCTGCAATACCCCAAAGGGGTGGGATGCCATGTTTGCCTTTTTTTTAGTTTAAGTGTGATTTATTCTTGTTGGTATTATAATGTCTACCTCTTATATTTTATGCTATCCAACTGTTTAATCATATTCAGATGATATTATTAATTTTGTTTGTACACTGTCCAGAGTAGCTACTTGCTAGATGGATGGTATAAACATTTAATATATAGGAGGGTCACCCCCATATTCTCCCTCCCTCCGTGGCTCTCCAGATGGAGATACAGTTTGCTTTGCAAACTCAGAACTGATTTCCACTCCTGAGTTCTCATCTTCGAGTTTTATGAAATGGTAATAGTAGAAGAGAAGCCATGGGTCTCCAAGTCCACTTTAAGGAGAAACTGAGAGAGAGAGGAAGTGAAGCTATAAGGGAAAGTGAAGCAAGGGGTGTCAAAAAGAAATATCAGAACAATGAACTTCCAAACGTTGACTCCTAGCCAAATTAAAAGCTCCCTCCATTCATCTGGAACATGGGAACTGCTATGTGTGAACTGCATGCAAATGCTGTTCCCTCGATCCTTCTCTTTTTTTGCTCTTTTATCCCACTGTTTTCACCCCCTGCCAGTGGATCTTTCCAAAGGCAAGTAAACAAGCCAGAGCCAGGCCTCTAGGTGAGAGCCAAGGGACAGTTGCTGTGGCTACGGAAGCGGCTTTTCTGTCTATTGCGCACATAGCTGACCTCAGCGTTCCAGTTGCTGCAACCATCCAGGTGTGTGTTTGTGTGCTCTCGCCCTTTTGCTTGCATGGAGGGGAAATAATGGCAGCTTGTTGACTGGGGGGGGGCTTAGAATTGGGCCAAAGGTTGACCCAGTCAGGATATTTCGCAAACAGACTTAAAAATATTGGGATGGCGAGAAGGCTGACGAGCCTTTGTTTCAAGTACTCATTAATTGAGCTGGTTAAACAATAAACTCATTGGGAATGCTGTTCTTAGTTGTTGTCTGGGGACATCATCTAATCTTGGCAAGTGACCAGGGAGACACTCCCCCATCCCTTGGGGTGACATAAGAGACCAGCTTCCTGATGGATGGGACAGGCTGGAACTGAGAAAATATTTAAGGAGGAAGGCTGAATTGTGGAAAACCAAAGGACTTCAGGAGAAACTGGAGGAAGTGTCAACTTACTGACAGAAAGAACCAGCCTGTTTGTATCCAAACCTGAACACAGAGGCTGCTTCAGAACAGTAAGTAAGCATTTAACCTCCATTTATTTTTTAAAATTAATGCAAATACCATCAATTCCATGTGGTGACTTAGGTCATTTTGTCATAATTAATCAATTAATTGCATGCTGTCATGACAATTCAGACTTATGGTGACCTTCCCAAGGTTTTATGGCATAGAGCACTCAAAAGTCGTATGCCAGCCCCATCTTCAGTGTGTGTGTGTGTGTGTGTGTGTGTGTGTGTGTGTGTGTGTGTGTG
>JAHTLZ010000129.1:95069245-95087679 GCA_023846285.1 Phrynocephalus versicolor
GTGTGTGTGTGTGTGTGTGTGTGTGTGTGTGTGTGTGTGTGTGTGTGCGTGCTCTAGAACCATGCAGCTTGCCCAAGACCGCACAGGCTGGCTTTTCTCCTACAAGGCACAGTGAGGATTTGAACTCCCAATGTGCCATTTCACTGAGCTATCCACTTAGATGTGCTTTGTTTCATATGTGCTTTTCTAACAGCATCTACCGAGTCTGTTCCGTTTGTTGCATCTAAAACCTACTGTGTTACGAAAAGGCTCTTAACAATGATGGCAAAGTAATTTCTTTCATTGGGTTTCAACTCTTTAAAAAGTGTTTCCCAACCTTGTGTCCCCCCAGATGTTCTTGGACCACAACTCCCAGAGATCCTGGCCAGACCAGCTGGCAGTGAAGGCTTCTGGGAGTTTTACTCCAAGAATATCTGGGGACCCTAAGGTTGGGAACCACTGCTCTCAAGGAAAATATGACAGAAAAGGAAAAAGGATGGTGGGTGGGGGAGAATCAGCATGGGAAGGAAGCAAATGAAGTGATATGGGAGAGCTGGAATCGTTTTAGGGTTACAGAGAAGTCATTGTCAGACTTCTGTGACACCGTTTGGAGCCACTCATTTGTTTCAGTGGGAACTTCTGTAGATAACAACCCACTTTTTCCCGACTCATGGAGTACAATATTTGGGCCACAGGTTTTCTATCTACGTACATGGGATCAAGTGTCAGGATGGGACCAGTGACCTGACCATAGCAGATTATTTTTTGATAATAAGTTTCCAAAGTGGCAATGCCTTACACACATGGGTAACAAACATGCATGCTCTTGATACAATCAGCCCAGAGTGGCTTCCCATCAGATGGGTGGTATGGTATATAAATTGAAATAAAATAAAATAAAATAAAATAAATATTACCAGAGCAATAGAATGTCACAAAACATGTGAATGTTCAGACTGATTTTTAGGACTTGAGTTTTAAGAAAAATCAGGTCGCATTGAGGTCAGGATTTTACGAAAAACAAAACAAAACAAAAACCCAACACTATTTACTGGCACAGTCTCTTCCCGCCTTTAGGAGGGCTGTGAAAACCTGGATCTTCAAGGAGGCATTTGGATGATTAGTGCTCTATGTCATGGCTATATTTCTGTATCATGTTCTATACATATTACCTACACACATACATACATTTATATATTTTATATGCTTATGTATATAGATGGACTTATTACCATTTTTTCTTTGAATTTTATTTCCTGTTTATGTTTATCTTATTGTTCATCGCCTTAAGTTGCCATTGCACAAGTGGGCAGTATATAAATCATAGATAAAACTAAACTAGAAAATAAATAGCAAATACTAAACAACCAAGTATGTTGTATATAACAAAATAATATATAATCAAACAGTTTGTGTACATAACTTTAGCCTCAACACTACCTACTCTTCCTGAAACCTAAAGTCCTGCATGCTATTTACATCAATTAACACTTAAGAAATTGCCTCTTCTTTCAAATGGTTATCTGTAATGCATAGCTCAGCTCTCAATCAGCTTATTGCATTTCTGTCAATTACACCTTTTTTAAACCATGTACCATCCTATTTTTTGCGTTTGCAGCTCACAATTCACAATCCTTCACCATATACCCAGGCCTTCACCCTTGTTGTCTACAAAAGCATTGGCAATGCCCGCCCAGCTGCAAAGACAGGTGAGCATCACCCCAAAGGTCATCCAAGGGGACCTGATGGATCTGCCGCCAGAGGTGAGAGACTTCATTGAAAGTAATGCCCAGTTGTGCCAACCTGAGTTCATCCACATCTGTGATGGCTCGGAGGCTGAAAACAAGAAGATCTTGGAGCTGATGGTAGAACAAGGCATGATTAAAAAGCTTGAGAAATATGAAAACTGGTAAGTGACATGCACTGTCAGCCTTTTGCTTTTATGGAGAGAACTTATGGTTGCACTGTAAGACTCCCTGATCTGCAGGAACCTGATTCAATTTTCTATGGATGGTTGAAAATATTAAAAATATTAAAAGAAAAACCCCAATATAAAGATATATTATTGGGTGGGAAATAAAACTTCAAGTCAAGTCTGAGTTGAGTCCCGGGTGTGACTTAAGTCCCATCTGACAGCGAGTCCCATGACTCAAAGTCTCTATCCCTACTGCTTTGTCCGTGATGGGTTAATGCCATTGTGCTAATGTCCCTTCTAGCAATTTTATTGTGAGAAGGAATTTGAAAAATGCATTTCAATTTCTCTTATCTATGTTATCTCAATAGGAAGCTTCCACTGGGGATAAAATGGAATCTTGTAGAGATGAAAAGGGGAAGACCAACAGTGTTGAGTATAGAGGTGAATGAGAATGCCAGTTGCGTTCATCATCAAATTGGCACCATTGGGTTCCAGCTTCCAAAACTTCTGGGTCCCTTGTCTTTAATTTGAAGACAGACAGATAGACAGACAGACAGACAGACAGACAGACAGACAGACAGAATGAGAGAGTCATCCAGCTGCCTCCCTTCCGTCCCAAATTAAAAAACAAAGCTACAAGAGAGAAGCCGCTTACATGCACATCTGGAGTGAGAGCTTGCAAGAAGCTGTCTGGAGATTCACTCTAGTTTCCTTGATCTCTGATGATTTTGGTAAGGAGGGTGAAACCAACACTTTGACAGATGCTAGATGAGAAACAGTTTGGCTGCCTGGTGGCAGTGGTGGAAGAGGAATAGGGTGAGTGAGAAAAGGGCAGAGGCACTACTGCCAATCCTTCTGCTGCCACCTCTCCCCTGTCTTTCCCCTTCTCACTTTGCAAATGTAGGATCTGCCTCAGTCAATGTGCGGCAACAGCGATAGCTACCCTATTTCTTACTCTCCCTCCTTCCTCTTCTGGAAGTCAGCTGCCCCAGTTGCTACACACCCTGGAGGAAGAGAGAAAGGACAGGCCAGAAGGGGTTGAAGTGATTTTTTACAGGTTGCTTTTTCATGTTTTAATATTCATTTATTCATTTAATTTTGTTTCCAAAGTGGAATAGCAATGAATCAAAGTTACAGATAGAATATATATATATATATAGCAGATAAGGTTACCTTGAACCCTGAAACCTGGCATCCAATCCAATAGTTGACAAACAGCAAAGATACAATTACCCCAAAACAGGTGAACTCATGTAATGAAGTGATTAAAAATAAATCACTTCAGCAACTGAGTTAAAATAAACAAGTTGCTTCTGGCTGTTAAAAGTAATTTACCTGCTGACATAACAAATATGTGCTTAACTGTACCTTGTGCGGGCAGAAATTTTTAATGCATTTCACAATGCAAAATTAAGAGTATTATATTGTGTAACTGAGCCCTGAGACTGAATTTGGAACTCAGACTCAATCTTCTCAGCCCATGATCATCAGTAAATTAAATACATTTGGTTCTCCTGGAACCTCTGTAGAAAGCAAAGTGCAAGCAGTTACCATCTGTGTATTTTATTCAGTATTGTAAACTTGTCTATTCTTATTGTTTTGAAGTGTTATTCTCAAATAACACTAAAATATTATAAGTTCAAAAGCAGGATATAAAGCAATAACTATTGCACAATGATAGAGTATTTCAGTTAAAAGCAGCATCAGACGTAGACACCCCAGATTTCGGTCATCAGAGCCCAATATGTATAAAGCGAAAGTAGAGGTCAATCAGCCATATTTGATAACATGTGGTTTAAAATCCTGATTTAAGAGACCACTAGCAAGAGTTGGCTTCCACTGTTCCGACTCCTTACTTATGAATAAAGCTTTTTCCATTAGCTAGACTTGACCTGAAGTCAATCGGTTGCTTACACTATAAATAGTATCTTTTTCACAATCAAACACTTGACTAAGGAGACTTTGTGTTGGCCTTCTGTCATATTTATTGCCAGCACGGCTCACATATTGCTGCCTGTCTCCTCAGCTGGTTGGCTCGTACAGATCCAAGAGATGTGGCAAGGATCGAAAGCAAAACGGTCATTGTCACTCAGGAGCAGCGGGATACCATCCCAATCCCCAAAAGTGGAGTCAGCCAACTAGGACGTTGGATGTCAGAAGAAGACTTTGAGAAAGCCTTCAGTGTCAGATTCCCAGGATGCATGAGAGGTAGGGACCTGTGGAAGTGTGTTCCCTGCTAGAATGGAAGAGGCAGGATGAAACAGGTAGAATGGTGCGATGCATGCTCATTTTATTGCCACCACAGATGGAGCTCTGGTCAACAGGTGCCATAGGATTTTGGAATCAGAGGAAAAACTGGGAAATCTTGTGAACAAAGGGATAAAGATGCACTCCCCTGGCAGTAATTTCCCTGTCATATTGACTTCAACTCTCTGAAAAAGCAAAATGACAACTACTTCCCCCCCCCATGTGAAGATGGATTTCTGTATTCCTCCCCGCCCCCCAAAAAGCAATTAGCTTATTTGTTTTAAAAACTTAATTCCTGATTGTCATACTAATCTGGGGTCCCAAAACAGGGATGACATGGATGATGAGTCTAGAAAATTAGAATATACATATTTCTCAAAGCGGTAACCACCCCACTATTAAATACTCATTGGCCTTCTTACCAACTAACCAGCCATGATATCTGTATTTTGATGCCATGTACAAATATTTCCCATGTTATATGTTATCTCTCATATTTTGTCTGAGGAGGTGGGCTTGTCCATGATAGCTCACATTAAAATATAACAGTTAGTCAGGTGCCACCGTGTTTTTATGTGTTTTATTTACATGATTTTAAATTGTTCAATTTTTTTTACCTGGGTAAAACGTTATTGACTTCTAATTTTCTTTGTTTGGCCATATTTGAGCACATGTGGTTTTCTTACCTGTGTAACTCTCACATGCTCAAAAAAATAAAATCCTTGAATTATTTCTGGTCATCTTTTAGGACAAGCCTTTTCAAGGAAGGTTCTGTTATATTGACATGAGCTTCCGAAAACTGGCTTCTAGTTACACAAACAAGAGGTGATCCTGTTGAAAGCAATGGGGCTTTTCACTTATGCAAGGAGTTTGGACATTCCCCCTTGCATAAGCAGCAGCAAAATAGGAACCACAAAATGGATCTTTCCACACATCTTTCAGAGCAAACAGGATACTGGCTAATACAAGGAAAACTGCATAACAATGGGGGTATAAAACTGTAAGAATAAAATAGGAGCAGAGGAACAATTTGCTTAATTCCACCATAAATTTGCAAATTAGTTCCTATATACCAGTGACTGTGAACCTTTTAGACACAGAGTGCCCAAACTGCAATTCAAAACCCACTATGTTTTTTTTTTTTTTGCAAAGTGCCAATACAGCAATTTAACTTGAATACAGGTGGCTGTGAAGGGGCGATGTCGGGTGCCCACAGAAAGGGCTCCGAATGCCACCTTTGGCACCCATGCCATAGGTTCGCCAACACAACTATATACCTTCTTCTGACAGCTGTCATTCCATTTAAAATATTTAGTATGCAGTTCCCCTTTTTGAAAAGCCCTCTAAATTACAAGATGGATAGGACTGGAGGGTGATGTGATACATGCAGAATGTATGTTGACATGTGTTTGCAATTTTGTTCTCCGTTACTTCCTAACCTTCTTTCTTTGGTAGGGCGTACCATGTATGTCATCCCGTTCAGCATGGGGCCAATCGGTTCTCCATTAACCAAATTTGGGATTGAGTTGACAGACTCGCCTTATGTGGTGGCAAGTATGAGGATCATGACTCGGATGGGAACATCTATCCTAGAAGCACTTGGCAATGGGGAATTTGTAAAATGCCTCCATTCTGTTGGTTGCCCTTTACCACTAAAAAGTAAGCAATGTTTCAAATTTTTGCCCTCCCATTGCTTTCCCATCTACCACCATATCCCGGGGGTGGAGGAGGAATCTGTTTGAGTAAGAACGGCATTGAAATGCAGTGGACCAGATATGATTTGTTAAAAATGCCACCAAAAGTGCTTTGAAGCATTCAGATGTTTCTTTTACATCCCGGCTGTGCAAAGTAAGGGCCCCACTCCACAGAACTTCAGAGGTCTGTCCCGATCACAGTAGTGACACCGCAAATGTACAATGAACTAACTGTGCTTGGAGGAGATTGGCCCCTAGTGCTGTTGTTTACAGCTGCTAGCTATGCAATGGACTACACACCAACATCTAGTGATAGAAAGCAAGCATTGAGATTACCTTTTAATATATGAAATGAAAGTAAAAAATATACATGTACAGTAGGACCCCAATATCCACTGGAGATAGGTTCCAAGCCTTCCCATGGATAATGTAAACTGTGGATGAGACAGAACACCAAAAAAACCCCCAAAACTGCTGTTTTGTGACAGTAGCTTGCTTTACGGCTGCTGTTTTACAACGGTAGCTTGCTTTGCAGCTGTTTTTTGTGACAGTAGCTAGCTTTGCAGCTTCTGGATTATATATGTAAGTTTTCCCCCTGCCAACTGTGGATAACTGAATCAGTGGTTAATGAATCAGTGGATAGGGGGGTCCTACTGTACCGTAGTCTGGTTTACAAGGGATATGTGTTGAAAAAGAATATTGCACTTTTATCCAGGCAGTCAGTAACAAAACGTTATGCATTCTGCTTTGCATTTTGTAGAGCCTCTGGTAAATAACTGGCCCTGTAACCCAGAACTGACTCTGATTGCCCACATCCCCGATCACAGAGAGATCATTTCTTTCGGAAGTGGTTATGGAGGAAATTCTCTCCTGGGAAAGAAGTGTTTTGCTCTCAGAATTGCCAGCAGGATTGCCAAGGAAGAGGGCTGGCTCGCTGAGCACATGCTGGTAGGAAACATTTCAACGGATGCCTCATTTAAATCCCACTCAGTTCCGGGCCCCAGCGGAGGGTATCACGACATTTTTATAGTGGTTTAAATGTTCAGCAGGCGATTTGGGGAACTGTAGTTTCAAAGGAAACTTTTCCAAATTCTTTAATTACAGCCCTTGCAAATTGGCGGGTGTTTTTGAATGAACTTTTGGATAGTTCAGTGCTTTTGGCGCTAGAATTTAGGAGTTTGATTCCCTGCTGTGCCTCTTGGACGGAGTCTGGAGTCTGTACTCATGGTCCATAAGATCTCCTGTAGTTCTGCAGTTCTAACCTGATTATTATTAAGATGATTTCAGTTCAGAGCAAAGAAGAGCAGAGGCAGAAAAACAAAGTATGGCTTACCCCTTACTCCAGTAATATACACCTAGAAAATGAATAATGATAATAAAAATGAATGAATAATTCTGAGAGACCCTTCGCATCTTGGCCACCAATTTTTTTGAAATGTTGCCATCTGACAAGAGATATAGGACTCTTAGGTCAAGTACAAATAGACGAAAGAACTGTTTTTATCCCAGAGTGGTATCCAAGTTAAATGCGACAGCTTTGGCACCATCCTAATCAGTTTTTAAGTAGTGTTTTAAATTTTGTAAGCGGTTTTAAGAGTTTTTAATAACTTGCATGGTGTTTTATGTGTTTTTTGTGTTTTGTATGGTTCCCTGTTTAGAGTGTGTAGTGGAACAGCACTCTAATTTCGTTGTGCATATCTTGCATATGCATAATGACAAAAAAACTCTATTCTATATATAATAATAATAGTAATAGTCAACAATAAAATAAAAACAGTTGGTGCATAAAACCCTTTCCCACCTGAATCACAGCTGGTCAACACCGATTCTGTTGGCTTTTTGGCTACAATAAATAACATGTTACAGTAATAAAAATACAAATATAGTACCTCTTTCTTACATAGTCTGCAAACTGTGGCTTGAAGTGTACTGATAAAAAAAAACTTGGTAGAGTGACATTTGATGTTCTTCATTATGTGTACTTATGCCAGCAATTGATATTAAATAACTTCTTGTGTCTTTGTTAAAACATTAAATAATATTTAGTTTTTAGAAACATATGTAAAATATAACATATAATGGCTTAGACTTTTGGTATTTGTCATACATGTTCTTTTTTTTCTATAGTAAATAACCAATTTGCTCATATTTGTAAGCGCTACCTGGTCCTGTCAGTTACATCTTTAATCTGTCAATCTTTTTGTCATAGCAAATTACACATTGGATCCTATCATCTGTTTGTCTCTGTCTGTGTCCTGGCTGACTTCAGATGCATTCTGATTTGTCAGAATTCTGTGCTATGGAAACACTGGCTTTTCCTAGGAAACACATTTAAACATACATATGCACACAAACATATATACAGTGGTGCCCCGACTTAAGAGCAATTCAACTTAAAAGCAGAAAACTGTTGGCATTTTAGCAGCCGCCTTACAAATTTTAGATGTGGTCTGCTCAACATACAAATTTTTTCTTCATTTTTTTGATTTTTTATTTTTTCAATTTTTTAGATAGGTACCCCAACTTAAGAGTAGTTCGACTTAAGAGCATGCATTCGGAACGAATTAAATTCGTAAGTTGAGGTACCACTGTACTGTGTTGTATAATAATATATAGTAACAATTTTCCCCTTTTGGCCCAATTGGTATCAAATATATATGTGCCCAGTGAGGATGGAGGCAGGGATGCTGCCTCCCCACCACCAGCCAACTTCTTTGAAAAGTAAAACTATTAAGTACCACAATAACAGTAGACTTCTTTACTTGCAAATGTGCTTTGATCTAATATCTTGACTTCATGTGGTTGCGGACAGAGTGCAGGTAGAGTGTAAAGGGTATATTTCTGCCTGAATTTACACCTGTGTGAGATCCAATAACCAAGGGTTCCTTCTAAGTTGTTAAGGTTTGCTAGAGGTTTAAGAATGTGATGTTTGTTTGTTTGTTTTTAAACAGATCTTGGGTATCACTAATCCAGAAGGTGAAAAGAAATATTTTGCTGCAGCTTTCCCAAGTGCATGTGGAAAAACCAATTTGGCCATGATGAACCCAACTCTGCCAGGGTGGAAAGTTGAGTGTGTTGGGGATGATATTGCCTGGATGAAATTTGATGATGAAGGTAATCTCCTTACCGTTCACCTGGCAATTTAGCCAAAGACAACTGTCTGGATGCAATGGTAGTAAGATCAAGGAATCAGTTACCAACCCCAAAACGTTGGTGCCATCAACTCAATTCTGACTTATAGGGACCTTTTCCAGGATTTTCCAGGTTTCCATTATTGTCTGGAAAAGACAATGGGATATGGAAGGCAACAGGAAGAGAGAAAGATGAAACACAAGATGGATTGACTTCCTTACGGAAGCCACAGGCTTGAGTCTGCAGGAGCTGAGCAGGCTGTTGAGGACAAGACATTTTTGAGGTCTCTCATTCATAGGGATGCCATAAGTCAGAAGTGACTTGACAGTACATAAGAGCAACACCCTATAATATTGTGTGGTTAATATGTATTTTAAGCATATATTAATGATGGCGAATCTTTGGCACTCCACATGGTTTGGACCACAATTCCCACAGTCCTTTGTCGTTGGCAATCTAGGCTCAGAATTCTGGGAGTTGTGGTCTAAAACATCTGGAGTGCTGAAGGTTCGTCCCCCCCCCCCCAATTGCAGTGAAACTTCTTAATCTCTCCACATCACAGTACAATGACTAACACCTATTCTCCTGAATAGGACAGGTTTCCCCTTTCCCACAACTTTAAAAACCCACAGTCTCACTCACTCTATACCCAGAGCACACAGAGAGAACTCCTAGTTCCCTGAGCTCCTTGCCCTCTGAAGATGCCAGCCACAGAGTCTGGCAAAACGTCAGGAAGAAAAACTTCCAGATCACAGCCCGAAATACTCACAACAGCTATCAGATCCAGGCTGTTAGAGCCTTCGAGAATACATTTATAAATTTACATTGTCATGTCTTCATAGTACTTATCTTTTCTCCGTTTCTGTAAACATTGATTCATGCTCTGGACTTCTGAAGAAAGATACACTTATATTAAAATACTTAAATAGCTTTACTCTGAGGGTTTTCCTTGGTGTGCATATGTGAAAAACAAGTAGAGTTTTAAACATGCAAGTATCAGGCTAAAATCAATTCATATCCATTGATGGATGTGGATTTATTATTACATTGTAATACTTATCATATGTGCATCATTTACAGTACTTGAACTTGATTTGAACAGCTGCTGTATTTGAAATGCACATCTACCACTTTTTCCACACACATTTGTGAGTGGCTTCTTCTTAGATTTATCTAAACCTTTAATCTCAAACTAAGTGTGTGGTTCTGCAGCTGCAAACTACCTTCACTGTTCTTCTATGAAACTCTAGATCAGGATGAGGGGGTTCAGTAATGAAAATGTATATGGAATCAGGCCTTAGGAGGGGAAACATTTTATCACCAACTAATAGGAGAAATCAAATCTCATCTCTTTCTGCCCTCAATTTTGCTTTCTCTTGAATCTGAATGTTCAAAATCACAGTTCCCTTTGTCATAATTATGGGGAAAATCCGAGAACCCCTGTTGAAAATAAACTAAAATGACGGTTTGATTCGGCAGTGATAATGGCTGCAGAAGCAATGTTTGAGAGTGAGGACATGGACCAAGGGAAGAATGAATATGAAAGAAGGGTGAGGAAGGATTGTAGTCCAAGTAGAGTGAGCATGTGTGCACGTGCACAGAAGGAAGGAGTAACTTCAGTGGGGGAAGGATCCTTAATCCATCATATGATTCCCAGAGAGCACAAATATGATATCTGAAAGCTCATATTTCTTCTTAGGTAACTTAAGAGCCATAAATCCAGAGAACGGCTTTTTTGGAGTTGCTCCTGGAACATCAGTGAAAACAAACCCCAATGCTATGAAGACAACAGAGAAGGACACCATCTTCACCAATGTTGGGGAAACCAGTGAGGGAGATGTATATTGGGAAGGCATTGACAAACACCTTGCACCAGGAGTGACAGTCACATCATGGAAAAACAAGGAATGGACTTCCAAGAATGGTAGGGATAACTCCAGTGAAAGCCTACCATCCTTTTAAAATTTTTATTTTCATGGTGTTTTGAGTTACTGGCATAATTCTGAAGGCCCTCTGCTGTTGTATTTGTACAGGGGAATCATGTGCTCACCCCAATTCTCGCTTCTGCACTCCTGCCAGCCAGTGCCCCATCATTGATCCTGCCTGGGAGAATCCAGAAGGTGTGTCAATTGAGGGGATCATATTTGGAGGCCGAAGGCCTGAAGGTATGAATTTCAGATGGGAGCCTCGTCTATTAAGCAAAGCACTTCCTTTGTTTTACTATACACATGTATAGAACTGCAACAAGTTTGGAAGCGATCAGTCCTTTCTAAAAGGTAGTCCAGAGCAGAATTCTGCTGTAATTTGCTCCATTATTCAATTTGCTTTCATGAATTTCTGAAAAGAACCCAATCTAATCAATGGGTTGTTTGTACATTTAAAAGAACAAATTCACACTCTCGTCCACAGTGCTGCTAGTTATGCCCACTGGTGTATATGTTATTGCCATATGTTAAGTCAACATAGGCTGTTATCCCACAGCCGGAAAATCCGTATCAAAGTAAAATGTGGATTTCCCCCCCGGAACGGTCATGTGCTTGAAAACTTGGTTCCTGTGCCCGCACAGGTGCAGTTTAAAGAACCGCATCTTTTGTGTGTCCCCACAAGCGGGAACTGCAACACAGCAGAATGAAATGGTTTTGATGTGGATTTTCTGAGTCCCCATGGACTCAAGTAACACTTTAAAATCCGCATTGGAACTGAGACAAGCTTTGTACCACCTCGAGACCAGGCACTTGTAAAACTCACTGGGTTGTGCTTAAGTGGGCGTGGTCACATTTCCCCCCACTTTAAAGTCCGCTGGTCATGGGGACACAACCACATCTTCAAGCAGTTTGAAGCGATTTTTAGTGTTCGTGGGATAGCAGTTATAGGCAATTGCTGTTTCTGCACCATTGTACTACTGGAGATACCTATCTTGACTTCTATAATCTGTGGTAATTCACCACCTGATTGCCTTGTTAACCAAAGGTTATGGCTTGCTTTATCCACCTCATGTTCAGCCTTCCTGAATTAACTGAATTCTCCTCTTTGCCTGCTGTATCTTGCTTTTCCCAACATCCCTGCCTTTTCCAATGGTCCCTGTCATGTCTTAATACACCCAAGGCACCATAGGCTCCATTTCAAGGCTTCTAGACAGCGTACAGATTTCTTAGGAGGCCTAGTTCAAGGTGCTGGTTTTAACTAGCAAATTCATAAACTGCTCAGGGCCTGGCTATCTAAGGGCCCACCCACCTCATTAGGAGTCCAAATGTTAAGATAAGGTCCAGGCACATTTTCAGTCATTCTTTGGAAAACATTTTTTACAACACTGGTCAATGATTGCTTACCCTTTCTTGGTTTGTTTTCCCAAGGTTGTTACAAGCCCTACTGGTCATAGAGTTGGGAATTTGTCTCAAAATCTTGCCCACCATTGATGTAGACAGTAAAACCTAATCCTGGTAGGACAAATACATGTGTATTTGTGTGCATGTCATGGTCACAGATGTCCTCCTTAACGACCTTTCAGCCTTTTTGTATTTTATGCACAATTAAGAGGTTGTGGCTAATACAGTATGTGTCTCCTTTCCAGATGCCTTGTATCATAGGATAGGCTAGCTTCACTGAATGGGTTATGCAGTCTGGATAGATTAGATAGCCAGCCAGAAGGAAGTGGATAACACTATAATCCCAGATTTACAAGTGTGGTTTATGTAGCTGGTATAGCAATAGTCTTTTCAAAGCAGTAAAATCAGTCCTACACACAGACCGACTGATCTCTAAACCCTGTTCTCTACAGGTGTGCCTCTGGTCTATGAAGCTCTCAACTGGCAGCACGGAGTATTCATAGGTGCAACAATGAGATCAGAAGCAACGGCCGCTGCTGAACATAAAGGTATTTTCAGAATGGAATTCTGGCTGAAATCCTGTTACCCAGCTCCATGTACACAGAAGGAATGATGTCATTGACATTGGCAGATCACTGTTGATTCAAGGGTTAGAATCTGGAAATTCTGGAAATTGATGATAGTTGCTGGAATGTACTTTCTATTCCCATTTCCTTCTTTTCGAAGTATAAATCCAGCTCCTCTTGTTAACAAACAGTAAGCAAGCATTGCTTAAGATCAAGAGGACTCAACAGATTTAATGTCCACTGAGGGCCGAACGAGATAATGGTAACAGTCCATAATTAGAATCTGAAATCTGTCAACGTTTCAGAGATGTAGTACTGTACCTGGTTTGAGCAGACCTTGGTGATAGAACCATTCCCACGCAAAGTATGCTACTTTCCAAACTAAGGAGGTGACTAGAGATTGAGAAGGAGGCCAAGCACTCAGTCTTGGAAGCCAAGTTCAGGTTGTTAGGAAGAAGATTGAGGTCCAGGGCTTGCAAGGTAGCATTTTCAGAAGTGCTAACTGTTCCTCATGCAGGACCCGCCAGGCAGGCAGAGCTCAGAAGCTTCAATGTGTGGATGAGGCGATGGTGTCGAGAGGAGGGCTTTAGATTTGTCAGGAACTGGAGAACATTTTGGGACAAGCCAAACCTGGGTTGCACTTGAATCATGATGGGACCAGATTGCTGGCACTCAACCTCAAAAAGGCTTCAGAGCAGCTTTTAAACTGACAACTGGGGGAAAGCCGACGAGCTGAGTGGCATCTGGTTCGGGACACCTCATCCTTGGGGAATGAGATTGGAGAGGGTAGAGAATCACATAGAGATGACATAGCAGGTATTAGTACTGGGAGAATAATGGAATGTGATAGTTTGTCTACTGAAAATAATAGCTGTAGGGTGAAAAGAACAAAGCAGCAGCTGTTGTTGCAGAACCCACTGTACAGGTGCTTCTACGCCTTCAGCCAAAAAAGGGAGAACTTGAACATTTGGCAGCTAGGGATAACATAGATATAATAGCCATAACAGAAACCTGGTGGAATGTAGAGAACCAGTGGGATACAGCAATCCCAGGCTATAAACTCTATAGAAGGGATAGAGAGGGGCAAGTTGGAGGGGGAGTGGCCATCTATGTTAAAGAAGGGGTAAAATCTAGCAGAATGGAGATTGACAGAGGGTCTGACTCCACCATAGAATCACTGTGGGTTAAACTACCAGGTCCAAGGAGTGATGTGATAGTTGGGGTATGCTATCGCCCACCAGATCAAAAACTTGAGAGGGACCTTGAAATGAGGAGACAAATCATGGAGGTGTCTCAGAAGGATACAATAGTAATCATGGGGGACTTCAATTATCCCCACATTGACTGGGCCAATGCGAGCTCCGGGCAAGAAAGAGAAACTGGGTTTCTTGACTTGCTGAATGACTGTGCCTTAGAGCAACTTGTCATGGAGCCCACCCGAGAACAAGCAACTCTGGATCTAATACTGTGTGATACCCAGGACCTGATCAGGGATGTGAATGTAACTGAGCCTCTGGGGAACAGTGACCATGCTGCAATCTCCTTTGCCGTGCATGGTGGAGGAAGAGTGTCAAGCAAATCAGGCATAAAAACCCTTGATTTTTGAAGGGCAAACTTCCCTCATATGAGGAAACTAGTTAGAAAGAAATTGAAGGGGAAGGTTGGAAGAATCCAATCTCTTCAGAGTGCATGGAACCTGTTCAAAACAACAGTAACAGAGGCCCAGCACAAGTGCATACCACAAAGAAAGAAGAGCTCATTTAAGTCCAAGAGGACACCGGCATGGTTAATGAGAGGAGTTAGAGAGGCTCTAAAGCGCAAGGAGAGGTCTTTCTGTAAATGGAAATCCTCCCCAAATGAGGAAAATAAAAAGGAACACAAACTCTGGCAAAAGAAATGTAAGAAGATGATAAGAGAGGCAAAGAAAGATTTTGAGGAACGCATGGCTAGCAAAGCTTCTTTAAATATGTTAGAAGTACAAAACCTGCCAGAGAACCAGTTGGCCCTCTGGATGGTGAGGGAGGAAAAGGGGAGGTTAAGGAGGACTTGGAAATTGCAGAGAAATTAAATGAGTTCTTTGCATCTGTCTTCACGACAGAAGACCTCAAGCAGATTCCGCTGCCTGAACGGCCCCTCTTGACTAAAGAATTAAATCAAATACAGGTTAAAAGAGAGGCTGTTTTAGGACTAATTGATAAATTGAAGATTAACAAGTCACCGGGCCCTGATGGCATCCACCCAAGGGTTATTAGGGAACTGAGAAATGAAATTGCAGATCTCTTAACGGTAATATGCAACTTGTCTCTTCAAACGGCCAAGGTGCCGGGGGACTGGAGGATAGCAGATGTCACACCAATTTTTAAAAAAGGAAGGAGCAGGGACCCGGGAAACTACAGGCCAGTTAGCCTTACATCTGTCCCAGGGAAGATGGTGGAAAGCCTCATCCAAGAAAAAATCTTAAAACACATAGAAGAACAAACCTTGCTGAGAGAAAATCAGCATGGCTTCTGCAAGGGAAAGGCCGTCACTTCACGAGGCTCTTCGCTTCGCAGCGTGATTGCCTTCGCTTTGAATGCGAAGGCGATCACGTGGTCTCCCTTCGCCCCCACCCCTTTTTCCCTGTACTCACGCGGGCCGCTTTTCCGTTCGAATCGAGAATGACCTCACGAGCTCCATTCACATTAAAGCACTGATGTTCTTCCCCCGTTTCCCGCGTTCTTTGATTTTTTTTAAAAAAAAGGGACCGGTGTATCGATGCATCAATGCTTGGCTGTCATTCACGACAGAGCGTGGTTACTGTACGATCCTGTGTTTTGTTTCCTGGCATCATTGGCAGCCCCCCGCCGCCGCCGCCGCCGCTACTCGGGGGGAGCCCCGCATGGCACAGCCGCCCGCCCTCCGCCGCTTGCACGCTGCCTGCCCCGGGTGCCCTGCTCTGGCCGGGCGAGGCAGCAGCGGCTCCTCCTGCGCCCGCCGCCGCCGCCGCCGCCGCCGCCGCCGCCGCTGCTACTTGAGCGAGGAAGTAACAGCGCAAAGCGATGAAACAATATAGCGATGCATCGATATCCCTGTTTGAATATTTTTTAAAAAAACTTGAAATAAAAGCCAAAAACTGAGACCACACGTGGCGCTGGGTGCGAAGCGAGATGCGAAGCGAAGAGATTCCCGTCCTCCGCCAGGGCATCACTTGCCCCGGTTGGAGCACGCTAAAGGGGGCGTGGTCGGGGTGACGTCGCAGCCAAAAGGGAGGAGCGTGCGGACTGAAGCGGTCGGTTCGCACGCAAATGACGGCTTACCGCGAAGCGAGCGGCTCGTGAAGTAACGGCCAAAGTCTTGTCTGACAAATCTTTTAGAATTTTTTGAAAAGGTCAACAGGCATGTAGATTTGGGTGAACCGGTGGATATAGTCTATCTGGATTTTCAAAAGGCTTTTAACACAGTCCCTCACCAAAGGCTGCTGAGAAAATTGCACTGTCAGGGGATAAGAGGGCAGGTCCTCTTATGGATTGAGAACTGGTTGAGATCCAGGAAACAAAGAGTAGGTGTCAATGGGAAATTTTCACAATGGAGAGAGGTGAAAAGCGGTGTGCCCCAGGGATCTGTCCTGGGATCGGTGCTTTTCAATCTGTTCATAAATGACCTGGAGACAGGGATAAGCAGTGAGGTGGCCAAGTTTGCAGATGACACAAAACTTTTCCATGTGGTAAAAACCAGAGAAGATTGTGAAGAGTTCCAGAAGGATCTCTCCAAACTGGGGGAATGGGCTACGAAATGGCAAATGCATTTTAATGTAGCCAAATGTAAAGTAATACATATTGGGGCAAAAAATCAAAACTTTATCTATCAACTCATGGGCTCTGAGTTATCTATGACAGATCAGGAAAGAGATCTTGGTGTGTTGGTGGACAGCTCCATGAAGGTGTCTCCCCAATGTGTGGCAGCGGTGAAGAAGGCCAATTCCATGCTAGGGATTATCAACAAGGGGAATGAAAATAAAACAGCCAACATTATAATGCCATTATACAAAACAATAGTAAGGCCGCACCTGGAGTATTGTGTACAATTCTGGTCACCGCATCTCAAGAAAGACATAGTGGAACTGGAAAAGGTGCAGAAGAGAGCAACTAAAATGATTACTGGGCTGGGGCACCTCCCTTATGAGGAAAGGCTAAAACATTTGGGACTCTTTAGTCTGGAAAAAAGGCGCCTGAGGGGGCATATGATTGAGACGTACAAAATAATGCAGGGCATGATTAAAGTGGATAGAGGGAAGCTCTTCTCCGTCTCACAAAATACCAGAACTAGGGGACATACGCCCAAATTGGGGGCTGGCAAAGTAAGAACTGACAAAAGAAAATATTTTTTCCACCCAGCACGTTGTTAGTCTGTGGAACTCCCTGCGACAGGATGTGGTGATGGCATTTGGCCTGGATGCGTTCAAAAGGGGATTGGACAGATTCCTGGAGGAAAAGTCCATCACAGGTTACAAACCATGATGGAGATGTGTCATCTCCAGACTTAAAACCAGGGTACTTAAAGGGCCAGATGCAGGGGAGTGGTATGAAGAGACAGATATCTAGTCTCATGCGCTCCCAAACGCATCTGGTGGGGCCGCTGTGAGATACAGGAAGCTGGACTAGATGGGCCTTTGGCCTGATCCAGCATGGCTCTTCTTATGTTCTTATGTTCTAATGAAATGAGAAAAGTTTTAGAAGATCCTTGCTGTGACAGTCAAACCTCTCCTAAGGCTCCTTCTAATGATATGCTCTCAGTTGCTAAAGAGGCCTTAATAGCATCTGACCAGCCACAGGCCAAATTTGGCCCTCTTCCACTTGGGTTTTCATAGGCTGGACTTTATATTTTAGACTTTTGCCCTAGATCAGGATCTTGGGGAAGCCGGTGTGGTTCTGGCTGGATTCACAACATTCTGCCTCTATATATAATTGGGACGTTTTTCATTATAAATAGGAAAGAGCAGCACAACTGTGGTGGAAGCAAGGGTTAGGGTTAGGGTTAGGGTTAGGGTTAGGGTTAGGGTTATACAGGTCCCAGACAATATATGCTGTACATGCATTGACCTTAGTGAAGACGCACAAATTGTGTTTCAAGGAAGCTTGCCAGCTGTTTCAGGTTTTACCAAGGAATTTTTGCTATATTGTATATGTAAAGATCAAACAAGATCAGACACTAAGCTTGCATTTAGAGAGATATTCTTAAAGATGGCAATTTCTCGTGCCACATGCCTCCATGTTTTACAAATCATGATGATCTTAGAACTGCAGAGCTTGAAGGGTCATGAAACATCAAGTCCAACCCACGTCAAGTAGGCAGTTGGGAACTGGACTTCCAATGTTTGCAGCCAGAAATCTAAACGACTGAGCTATTTTACAAACTCTGTTTTGTAATTCGCTACTGGGAGGTAAACACACACATCATTTGGAAGCATGGTTGCCCAGGCACATGGCTCCGAGGAATGCAAGCATCTAATTTAGTTTGGCCCTGGAAAATACTAGTGCATATGATTTAAAACACACACACACACACACACACACACACACACACACACACACACACA
>JAHTLZ010000129.1:95087689-95111702 GCA_023846285.1 Phrynocephalus versicolor
ACACACACACACACACACACACACACACACACACACACACACACACAATTATAGTATGGGTGACAGATGGAAACTGCCCTTTTAAGGGCAGGGACAAATACAGCCGCCTAGAGTCCTTTTGGGGAGAACGTCGGGAATAGAACTACTTTAAACAAAAGACTGAGGTTATTTCAATCTGCTCTTCCTGGTTATTAACTGTTACACGGCCTTATTGACTTAGTGATCTAATCTCATCCCCATTAGCTTAGCTTATCTGCCTTTGGTTTTTATGGATGTTGTTGTTTTAGTTATGTTTGCATTTGTAATATTTTTTGCTTTTTATATATTCTTGTATCTGTACAGTGGACCCTCGTATAACAAACAGTTTATATAACATAAAATCTGTACAACATAAAAATTCCAGAGATAGGGGAAATTTGCTTAATATAATTGCCTATGGGGGGAATCCATACAACATAAAAATGGTCGTAATTAGGGATTACTCTGTTTTCAATGCATTCCTATGGGAAATTTGTATAAAGGAAAATTTGCTTATCATAATTTCATTTGGAACGAATTAATTCCTTTATACAAGGTACCACTGTATTTTGTAATCCATTTGTTTTATGTTGTAAACTGTCCAGAGTGGCTTTCTGACAGATGGCCAGTACAGTCAGACAGACAGACAGACAGACAGACAACAGCAGCTTCAGGGTTAGAAGTAGTACTTCCTTATTGCTTGTTTTTCCTGCGCAGAAGTTTCTGTAGCTGTACAAGTTTCAAATAAGTTTGCTTTTAGTTAGGTTCTCCAGGAGATAAGCGCAGGAATCTATTTACAATTCAAATGTGTAAACATGAAAATATTCAGGCAGTGTGTATTTCCCCACTTTCTAACTGCAAAGCGAACTTCTTGTCTGTTTCTGCCTTAATCAGCCTTGCAAGTAAGCCCCCAAAGAAAGGCTTTGGAGGTGGGCATGAGAGTTGCTTTCCCCTCTGTTGCTCCGACGTCTCTTGTTAAGAGCAGATGTTCAACTTGCACCCATTCAAATATATATCCGTTGATCACATCAATGATGGTTCTTGCTGCATGGGTGACTTGCTGACACTATTTTCATGTTCTTTCTAAAGGCAAGGTTATCATGCACGACCCTTTTGCCATGCGACCTTTCTTCGGCTACAACTTTGGCCAGTATCTCTCCCACTGGCTCAGCATGGCGCATCGGCCAGGAGCAAAACTGCCAAAGATCTTCCACGTCAACTGGTTCCGGAAAGACAAGCAGGGGAGATTTCTGTGGCCCGGCTATGGAGAAAACTCTCGCGTGCTGGAATGGATGTTCAACCGGATCCGGGGTGAAGAGAGTGCTCGGCTCACGGCCATTGGCTACGTCCCCAGTGACATTGGCTTGAACCTCAAAGGCTTAGAGGGTGTGGACTTGCACGCACTGTGTGATGTTTCCAAAGACTTCTGGGAAAAGGAGGTAGAGGAAATAAAAAAGTATTTTAAAGAGCAAGTGAATGCTGATCTCCCTTATGAGATGGAAAGAGAGCTTCTGGCACTGGAGCAGAGAATAAAGCAGCTATAAGAGGAGCTTGGGTGGGGCATTTAGATGACTAATCTAAAGAAACAAACACTGTATTTTCTGGGCATCATATTTTAAGTCACCAGAATTTAATGGCAAGCATTGTTTTGGCCACAACAATTACTTCTATATGAATACTCAGTAAAGAAACTGTTCTAATGCTTAACAGACATTCATAAGAGACTGAAGTAATGGTTAACAAGTTTAACCAGGGTCATTTTTAAAAAAAAAATGCTTCCATTGATAAGTAGGTCACTTTTGTGAAAAGAATGCTATCTTGGGAGAGATGAAATTCTCTTCTGTTATCCATTTAGGTTTTTATTTAGCAAAAGCAAAGTGTTCTGCTTATATACTGTCACATACCATTTCAAATAGTCTCTGGGCGGTTTTACAATTTTAATGTCAGTGTGCAGGCTACACATTGCCCCCCCCCCCAGCAAGCTGGGTACACATTTTACCGACCTAGGAAGAGGTCTTTTCTGTTTACCACAGGAATTGTCTTTTCTTTTTTTTGCATTCCCCCCAACAATATCTCTTAATTTCAATCCACAGTTGTTTTGGTTCACAGTCAATTGAGTATAGTGATGCAAATCTGTTTTTAGGAGGACTTTAAATTCCTAAGAAATGTTACTTAAATTATATTTTGGAACTAGGATTCTCTTCTAATTACTCTAAGTACTACAGTCTGCTCCTGGTCTTGTTTTGGCAGAGAGAATACAGCTTCCCCACCCCATGATTCAAATTACACCGTCCATTTGATTTTTATACTGGCCATCTGTTGATGCACAAGTTTTCTGTTTAGTTCCTTTAGGTTTTGGATGTATATGTGATAACTAGATTGTTGGCTTCATACAACATTACAAGTTGTTCTACTGTTTGATTTCTGATTCCTAGGTCAGAATTTTCAACCACATCTGGTTTTGCTTTATTTTCTACTTTTGCAGTAACTATGACTATAGTAATGGTCATAGTAATAGTCATGATCTTACTTTGCTGTATGGTCAATTCCCCCCTGGGTGGTTGCATAAAACCTTTCCGTTTAATCTTCTTCAGCATCTGTAGATGGTACAGAGACTTGAATGATGGTTGATAGTTTTCCCAGAAGTCTGATTGATCTTATTAGAGTGCCTCACTTCCTGTTGTTACTTTAGTATTAGAACCACTCAATTTCTCCTGAATTTGTAAAACATTTTGTAGTTGTCTGACTGTAAATGTCCCATTCTAGTCCACTTTAGTTCACTGACTTCAAGCACTTCAATATTTTAATATTTCATGTTGTGCTTTATGGTTTCCAGTTCATCTTGATTCATACTTCTCATAGTCTATGTCCCAGTTATCTGTGTTGGACTTTCCTTTCTCTTGATGTCAGCCACTAGATGTTCTTTTGGCTTTTATCAATTGGCATCATTAGCAAAAGCACTGTGTCGATTTATCTTCTGCTTTTCTCCAGCAGCTGATTAAGTGCTTTAGGAACTGGCAATGTCATCTTCCAGCACTATTTCTTGTTCCTTTTGGGAGTAAGGGAATAATAAATTGTAAATATATTTTTAGAACTTTAAAAAGGCAGGTGGAACAATTAGAGCTCCCCTTTGCTGCAGTTAAAATGTATTGGTACGCAAAGGGGGTTTGCTATGCTCCTTATATTTTGTATATCTTCTTAGTCCGATGTATGGGAACTTTATATTAGGCCTGAAAATAATAAAATAAGTTTTTATACATGAGATTTGCCCCCTACTGTTCATTCTTCTTATAATCCTAGGCATGGTTACAAGAACGTAATTCCCTGAATTGCTCTGAATCCAATTGTTTGTTTATAAGTAATAAACTGTGTTCAGTTTGATTTACTTTGTGTTAACATAATTTAATCTGGTGTATGCATGCATAAAATTGCAGTCTTTCATGTGTCACACTCTCCTCACTGCTTTAGATAGCTATCGGGAGAGAGCTAGACCACAGTAGCTGATGTTCTAAACATCACATTTCCTGCTCTGTCCCCATCCTGAATCTGAAACACAAAGGCAAATGGAAAGTGAAAATGCAATTGCTGTAGAAGGAAGGGACATGTTATATCACACACTACAGCTATGCAGCCACCATGAGAAATTTATAGCCAAATATTATTAAAAGGTTGCGATGAAATCTGCATTCCTCTCTAATTATGGGTCTCTTGTGTTTTTCCCTGGTGTGTTAAGAAACCCACTTTCTCTTGTGATTTCACAGATATTGTGGCAGGAAAAGGTGTGCATTGTTTCAGTAATCTGATAGGTATGTCTGATCTCCAACATGTGGTAGAACGCCCATCTCTCCCCCTCCCACAAACTGGGATGTTCTAAGAGCAAAGCACTTAACTTTGTGTGGTCACTGGAAACACATCACCAGTGTGCTCTGGTCAGACCCCACCTGGAGTACTGTGTCCAGTTCTGTGCACCTTGATTTAAAAAGGATGTTGACAACCTTGACAGGGTATAGAGGAGGGCGACCAGGGTGGTTGAAGGTCTGGAAGAGATGCCTTACAAGAAACGGCTTAGGGAACTGGGAATGTTTAGCCTTTCCAAAAAAAAAAAAAAGGCTGAGGGGGGATATGATAGCTATGTTTAAATATTTGAAATGATGTCATATTGAAGAGGGAACAGGTTTGTTTTCCATGGCTTCAGAGACTAGGACTTGGGGCAATGGTTTCAAACTACAGGAAAAGAGATTCCATTTGAACATTCGGAAGAACTTCATGACAGTTAGAGCTGTGCAGCAGTGGAATATGCTGCCACAGAGGGTGGTGGAGTCTCCTACTTTGGAGGTTTTTAAACAGAGTCTGGCTGGTCATCTGTCAGAAATACTGTGATCGGGTTCCTGCATGGCAGGGGGTTAGACTGGATAGCCCTTGAGGTATCTTCCAACTCTATGATTCTATGACTCTATGATTCTAGGAGGGACTATGATCTCATTCTGATGTAGCCAGATAGTATGGCCACTTTGCTCAGTCAATGGATTCCCCCAATACTACATAGTAAGTGCTAAGTAATACTTTAGTTAAAATAGGGTGCTCCTTTTTAGCAGCCCATTGAGGGGAGGGTGAGTGGGTATGTTTGTGTGTACAGAAGAAAGCAGTAGCCCCATCTATTTTTCACCTTAGTTCCACCCACAGATGGCCCACGGCTGTAATCCACCCCACTACTGAGTTAGTGAATCGTGAACAGATTGAACAAAATGTTTGACCTGATACAAGGCAAATCCCCACATTCTCATGAGACTCTCAAATGTTTTGTGCCTTCGGATGGCCTCTGGATCAAACTGGATAATATGCTAATCAGTTTTTGCAGAGGTATACCTCAAGTGATGAAAGACATGTTTTTCATCGCATTTTCATCACCTACACATCTTATTTATTTATTTATTTATTTATTTATTTATTTATGGATTTATACCCCGCCCATCTTCCCTAAGGAACTCTGGGCGGCTTACAAAGCTGATCAAGTCAGAAAATATAAAAACACAGATACAAAACATAAACATAAACAACAATGAATTAAAACGTGTGCACCCTGATCGAAACGAATGTAGCTCAGAAAAAAGTCATATTGGTTGAGCTAACTAACCGCAGATCTTGCTTTTAGCATGCTTTGTTTCGTAATGTGTCACTGGAAGGACTTAATTTGAGAATCTGTGGCTGGAAAGGAAAATGTGGCACATGAGGCAAAGCAGGTTAATTTGATGAATATGCAAATTAGACAAACTGATGCCTAATTAGATCCAAAGAACAATAGATAACTAAAGTGTGCTAATGAATAAACAAACATTGTTTTCATATTGTTCTTCAAGCTCTCCTAAAACTTCCAAACATTCCAACTCTGACTCAAACAGTTACTTTTAAAGTCATTATGAATGCCATAACATGAAACAGTTTTCCTATAATAACTATAGTGTTCCCATTATGAATACAGTGGTCCGCCGCCCTTTCGCAGTTCATATACTGTGGTCCCACTATATTGTGGGACTGCAGTATATGAAAAAAGGCCCCCTAGGCCCTGGTCCCACATCCCTTTAAAAGAAGTTTAAATTACCAGATATACTGTGTCTAAAAATGCCGTTCCCATGGCCACCAGGCTTTTTGGAAAAAAAAAGAAAACCCGGTAATGCTCCCTTAAGCGAGGTTTCTATGACTTACCCAGGAGGTAGGGAATTTTTTGCCTCGCTTTGAAAATCCACCTTTTAAGGAGGCAGATGCCATTGGACCACGCAGATGATCCAAGTTTCTTTTTCTTTCTTTTTTCATAGCACCGACTGGCTGTTCCTGGGGCCGATTGGCGCTGTTTTTTTAAATTTCTCTGCACATCGGAGCAACAGGAAGTTCAGTCAGGTCCTCTAAGCTTTAATTTCCTGCAGCCAAGTGGTTCATTTTTTTCAAATGCTAGCGCCACCTGCTGGCCAAGGGGGCTGAATTTAAAAAAACAGCTTTGGACGTGGGAACTCTTGTCCCACATATTAAATCACGTGATGGGACAAAGAGGAAAAGCTGGACCTTCAGAAGATCAGGATCGAAACCCAGATGTGGCCACGGCCTAGAATAAGGAAAAAGTCCTGTTTCAAGCCTCCCACACTTACCCCAGGACTGGAGCTGCCCCAAACAGGCCTGTGAGGGCCTTCCTGGGCCTTCTGGAGGCCCCAAAAGGGCCTCCCTGTGAACCGGAAGTGACTTCTGGATCACTGAAAATCATTTTTGAGGCCTCCAAGAGCCTTTCTAGGCCTGTCGGAGGCCTCAGAAATGATTTCCGGTTTACCAGAAGTCACTTCCGATTCTCAGGGAGACCCTTTGGCATCTCCAGAAGGCCCAGGAAGGCTCTCACAGACCCTTTCGGGGTAGGGCCAGGCTGGGGGTAAGTACGAGAGCCCCCAGCTAGCCCCCCCCAGGCCTGACTCGACCTGCATCCGCATATCGCGGATTTTCAATTATTGCAGGTCAGGTCAGGTCAGTTCACTAACCCCCGTGATAGGCGGGGGATCACTGTACCTTTCAATCTACTCATAGGCTGGATATTTTGTGGCTTATTTGATTCTAGATTGTAAAGGGCCTTCATTTTACAAAGTCTGCAAATATTTGTTGAGCAAAAGAAAATAGTTCTGATGGCTGGATTAAACTCATTATGTCCTGCTTTTCTCTGCAAGAGCAAACAGAGATGGGTGCCAGTCAGCAGATGGTCTTTGGAATATTCCAAAAGAGAGGTCACGTACCTTGAACAGTATCTTCTAACACTTCCCTGGTTCACAATTGGGTCTCATTTGTTTCAAAAGCAAAAGACCAGCACTGGAGGAAAGTGAGTGGACTACAACTTCCAGTATCTCTCATACTCACATGGACACTAGCCGTGCTCGGGGATTTTGGGACCTGTAGTCTTCAAAAGTCACATTTCCAAGCTCTTTAGTAGTCTAAATATCAACTGGCCACAACATTCTCCCATTTTGCTGCATTTATTTCATCCAACTCTCCCCCTGTTATGAAACCTCTGGAGAATTAAAAGCTTGCACATTTTCATGGCCTTTTAGTTGGTCACAATTATTCCCCAATGGCTTCTGCAAATGCTAACAGCGGTCCCTCCTTCCATACCTTCAAGCTGCGCTAGAGTACAGTACTAGGTTCTCATTTTGATCTTTGTCGCTGATATGAAAGTACCTCATTTGCAAGCTTAGGGATGATGCTGGCTTTAAAGCAAATTCATGTTTATATCTTGATCTCAGAATTTTTAAAGTGGCAATAGGTTTAAATCTGTTGACGCTAACGACTCCGATTTGAGGGGCGTGAGGAAGTCCATTGGGGATTTTAGTCTGCATTGTACAGGAATTATCCAAGCTACTGAGCCCAATCCCCCTTCCAAATAGATTCAGGACCTTAGATAACTCCTGTAAAGTTCAGAATGAAACTTGGAGAGGATGCAGTGCATCCATGACACTGGCATCACCAGCCTCCACCTGCTTAATTGTGGAGATGGCCCACACTTCTTCAACCAGTTTCTTATTCTCAGAAAGCAGGTGAAGGACCCGTGCCGACACGAGTCCGTTTTAGGCGTCAAAACGGTTGTCTTGCAGTTCTGGGTCGAATAGCCCCACGTGTCATCAAGAGATGCTGAAGAGAGGATGTTGCCTTGTTCCACCCTATGGGAGGCAAGTGAAGCTGCAAGACCCAGAGCAAGGGAAGGGGGGGGGAGTAGAAGTAGACACCCAGGCAGGCCAGTCCGAAGTTATAGTAAAAAAAAAGGGGGGTCCAAATAGTCAAACAAGGTGCAAACAAGCCAGGGATTCAGGCACGCAGGAGCTGTCGGGCAAGTTGCCTCCGGCTGCTGTTCTGCTGAAGTCCCACCCAGCATCCCTCTGCAGTTGTTAAGCAGCAAGGGAAGAACCTAGCTGCAAGGTTTGGCCCCTGAGCCTCCCTGAGAGAAGGATCAGCTGGAAACTTCCTGAAGGGATACTCTAAAGCCGTGGTTCTCAACCTGGGGGTCCCCAAGTGTTCCTGGACTGCAACTTCCAGAAGTCTTCATCACTAGCTGAGCTGGCCTGGATTTCTGGGAGGTGCAGTCCAGGAACATCTGAGGACCCCCAAGTTGAGAGCCACTGCTCTAAAGGCTGTGCAGCCTCTTTTTAAAGCCTTTGGCAAGATTGCCGTGCTGAGGTCCCAAAGAAAACGTCCCTAGGCTGTTGCCATTCCGTCAGAAGGAGGAACAGATCTCTTTCTGAGGGTATTTGTACATGACCCCTAAACTCCGCCGCAAATGGCTGCCACTGCCAGCTCCAGAGCTTACAATTGTTTCCCCACCAGATCTGGAGTTTGCAGGAAATTAAGTGCGACCACGCCCACCTAAGCGCGTCCCAGCGCACTTTTCATATACCTGCTCTTGGAGGGTGAAAATCCCCAGATCCGCATGTAATCTGGTGAGTGCTGGGCTCTCCTCGCTTCTGTTTGGTTTTTTTGCCTCCCGACCCTTTAAGAGAAGGAATCAGGAAGATGACGGGGCGGCTTGGACCGGCAGACAGAGGTAAGCCTGCATTCTTTTGTCCCTTTTTTTTCTCCCTCCCCTCACGCAGACAGGAGCAAGGAAGTGCGGAGGGGCGGGGACGCAGGAAGAGCAACGAACCCCCAAGATCTCTGGTCCGAATTTAAGTGGCCAGCGGATCTTAGGGGTTGTGTGAAAAGGCTCTCAGTCACATTATTGCGCAATGCTTGAGCCCAATAGCCAACAAATGGACCGATCACTGGCTTATCCTATCCTATCCTGCTCATACTGTTATTCTTCTAATCATACTTCATCCTGTTTTCTTGCTTTCCTCTTGCCTGATACTTTTCTCGGTTTGGCAAATGAGCAAGCTTGACTTTTTTTGTACATCAGTTACATCACTAATATTTATTTCACCACAGAGTGCTAATTGAACATCCTTCTCTGCTTATATGCATATATGCACCCACCTACCCTCGCAAAAAACTTTGATGAAATAATTGAGAAGCTGCCATTTGCTAGTTGTTGTTCCATGTGAAAAACAAATTAACTCTCTGTAAATATCAAGATCTTGGGCAATGGGAAACAGCTTTTCCCCTTCCCTTCCCCCCCTTCCCCCTTTCAGGTCAGTTGCCTCACATGGTAAGACTGTGGATAATGGTACTCTAATTAAGAGGAAATGGAAAAGGTAAATAAAACATCTGAATTACTGCCTGGGCTCTATCAACAAAAATTTGCAAGCATGGTTGCATGCATAAACAGGTGCATAAGTGTTAACTGCTAAATATTTATAACAAAACAACACCCCTGAGGATCAAATCAAGGTTGTGACATTCCATACAATGGAAACTACAGAGCTTAAACAAAGACATAGGAGGGGAGGGGTATTCTGAAGTGCCAGTGTTTAGTAACTAAACAGGGATACCAAAGAAGCTGATCCAACTACATGGATTGACATGCAGGCAGACTTCACTCACTGTAGGACTTTATTTGGTCCCAGAGGTCTGTTTGGAAAGGGTCTTACTCCTGGGCCTTCTGTGACCTAGAAGTGTGTGGTTCAGACAGTGTAGAGCTGGACCAAAATGAAGGAAGTTGGGGCAAATGCATCTGTATTCCACCTCAAGCATACCTTTTCCCTAAGCAGGTCTAATCAGGTATTAAGCATCAGCGCTAGAGATGGGCACGAATAAAAAAAAATGGCATTTCGTTTGTCGTTTGGAGGGTCTGTTTCGGTTCGTTTCCGTTTTTCGTGAATTTTTGCAAAAAAATCATTTTCGTTTTCATTCATTTTGTTACCATTTATTTCAATTATTTGTTTTTGGTTTTTTTAGGATTTTAAGCAATTCACTCATATTGCAGTAACGGAAACAAAACGCACAACAAAACTTCCAGTGTTTCTGTTCATTTTGTTTCATTTTAGAGACAAAATTTGTTTGTCGTTTCGTTGCATAACGAAATGAAAAAACAAAAACGGAAACGAAAAATTGTTCATTTCGTGCCCATCTCTAATCAGCGCAATGCCTTTAAGCTGCAAAAAGACAACTTAGGTCCTTCGGAGTGTGCAGGCCTATGTTAAGGATTTTGTTATGACTCTGTGGTAGCCTCAGCTCTCTACTACACTGTATGCTGGGGTTCAGGTAGTACTGAGCGGGATAGGAACAGACTGAACAAGCTTGTAGCAGTCTCTAATAATGTAGCTGCCCCACAGCCAGCCTCCCCACACATAAAAAAATGAGGAGACATTTTTGGAATCTGCAGTGACCAAGTAAGGGAGATTTGTGGGGTAGTAGTTAAGCTGTAGTATTACAATCCAAACTCGGCCTCAATCCCAATGTATTCTGACAGTCATCTTGAGGTTCACTCAGCCTATCATCCTTCCAAGTTTGATAGAATGTGTACCCAGCTCATGTGGGTGGTGGTGGTGGGGAGGTGTAGCCTGTATAATTAAGTCATACATTGCCAGGAGGGGTGGTTGCTTTACTTATTTGTATTTGTTTAAGCAACATTGTGTTGTCATCAAAGATACTGCAATATTCAAAGGTGTGTTTTGTTGGACTAAGTTGCTGGTGCAGGTGGAATATCAAGCTCATCCATTCCCAGCTGTACTTCTGCAGAGTTTTCTTTTAATATACAAAGTATATTCAAAGTAAAGGAAAAGGAAAAGCCTTTGAAGTGTTAATTAAGCTATCCAACCTGTCACAGTGCACTCTCTTGGGGGGGGGGGGTGTAATCATAATTCTTGCCTGAAGAATGTTCAACATTCTACTTCACTCCCACATTTTTGCTAACAAATTATTCTTGTAAAAAATACCTGTAAACTGAGCATCTCTCCAATAGCTGCCTGAAAAAGAAAAAGGAGAACAAAAAAGGCAAATATTTATTTATTTATTTAAAGTATTCTGCTTATATACCGCCCCATACCACTTCAAGTAACCTCTTGGCAGTTTACAGTTTAATTACGGTATGCAGGCTACACATTGCTCCTCCCTGCAAGCTGGGTACTCATTTTACCAATCCCGGAAGGATGGAAGGATAGGTCAACCATAAGCCTGCTACCTGGGAATTGAATCCCAGGCCGTGAGCACAGTTTTAACTGCACTACAGGCATTTAACCACTTCACCACAATATATTTGTATACCACAATCTGATTTTCCCCAAATGGGAACTCTGGGTGGTTAACAACAACAACTTATGAAACAACCAAAAACATAATACAGTGGCCCCTCGTATAACAAACGGTTTGTATAACATAAAATCTGTAGAACAAAAAAAAATTCTGCTGATAGGGGAAATTTGCTTAACATAACTGTCTATGGGGTGAATCCATACAACATAGACAGCACCACAGCTTCCCCCTTCCCAGCCGGCTTCCCCACTCACCAGCCACGGCGTGTTGCTCTTTCCCTCCTCCTTGGGCTTTCATTCAGTCCCAGCAGGAGTGTCTGCTTCCCTCCTCCTCCGCTTCCTCCAGCAACTACCCATTCAAAGGCAAGGCGACAGGAATCCTTGCCCTGCTTCCTTGTGTGAGTTGATAGCTGCTGGAGAATGTGGAGTAGGGAAGCTGAGACTCCTGCCCAAAGAGGAGCAAAAGGGCAGTGTGTGCTGGTTGGTGCATGGCAAAGGATTTCCAACATCCTTTCTTATTTTTCAAACCCTTCCTAGTCATGGGGCAGCTAGTCAAGTATATATGGGGCTATTTCCATTATTTCTTATGGGGAAATTTGCTTTGATATACGAGTGCTTTGGTTTACAAACATGTTTCTGGTATTACTGTTATTTATTTTATTTATTTATTTAGCTTGTATGCCGCCCACTACCCAAAGGTCTCTGGGCGGCTCACAATCAGAATGAACAGTTAAAACATCAAAATACAATAAAATCAGAACAATAAAACATGTAGATGCAATAAATACAATACATTAAAACACACACCACTAAAATTGCCATCAGGGCCCACAATCATTAGTTTAAAAACTTTTGGAATAGGAAGGTTTTTACCTGGCGCCGAAATGTTAGCAACGTCAGTGCCAGGCGAGTCTCATTTGGGAGGGTATTCCATAGTCTGGGGGCAGTTGCTGAAAAAGCCCTATTCCTGCAAGCCATCCCCTTCACCTCCTTAAGGGATGGCTCTTTCAGGAGGGCCACGAAAGCTCACATTAAAATACAGCAATAGCGTAACTTTTATTTTATAAGTTAGTCTTTAAGAAGCCGCAATGTTTGTTGTCTTCATTTTTTTATTCTTATATTGTTTTTTCCTGGTACATTTATATGTGAGCAAAAATGCTTTTTGGTGCAATTTCAGGCGATCAGGCCATTTTCATCTTTGATAGATTATCCCCCCCCCCAAAGAATAATAAACTAAGAGACACAGGCAACATATGGTAATTAATTGCCCCAACAACTGTAAAACATGAATAGCAACATGACTTTGAGGGGAGCATTGTAAAACCTTACTTAAGAAGCTGCTTTTTAAAAATAACTTTTCAAACTATGGGTGATATCCTATGTCATCAAACTCCCAATAGTGATTCTTTGACGAGCTAAAGCACCATTTATTACTTATTATCTAATGTGTTTCCACCTGATCCACAGGTAAACATGGTGCTAAGATATGTTTATACCTCTGTCCCATGTGTCCCTTGCACAGGACATTTGTTTTCCTTATGTTCCTGGAATAATATAAATGGTACATAATAAGATTCTTTGATATGAGTCTAGCCTGTGAACTACAACATGTCTGAAGAAGTGGGTATGATCCAAAAAAGCTCCCATTAAAATATACTTGGACTTTAAGGTGGCACCACATTTTTGTCATCTTTATTTATTTTTTATTTTTGCCAGACCTGCTAGCACAGAATAACATGACTACTTCTTCTGAAACATATCAGGTTACTTCCCGTGATATCTCAGGTATTGTGATTTGCCATTTAAACTGAAGTAATTTGATATAGGGAATGCATTCATCATTGTGTTTAGCTCAGCAATCGCTTCACATGGTTATTGGCAATCCTTTCATTTCTCATTTGCTGTATTATGTTTACAGAACAGAATTCTGCAGAGCTGGCCTGTGAGCTCCTGCTATATATCACACACCTTGATAAAGTTTTGCAGTCAAAGATATAGTGCTGTCATTAAGGGAAAGTTTATTAAACAAAGCAATGGCATGCACACTTCTTAGAATAACTGCTGTTTTGATCTGAATGTCAATGGCCTGGGGAGATATATTTCATGTGCTCCAACAATGAGCAACAATTTGTAACCAGAACAACTTCTGAGTAAAGGCGAACAAAATCTGGCCAGAAACAAGAGTCTAAAAAATAGTAATCTTGCAATAGAACATTGTAAAGAAGGACAGTTCTGAGGTCCAGGAGGAAGAGATGGAGAATTTATAGAAGTTTTGAAGTCACAGATAAAAGCCAGACAGGGGAAAGGAAATGTGTTGAGGATGTGGAGATAGAAATAGATAATAAAAATAATAATAGATGGAATAACCATTTTCCTATCCGACCCAAGGTTATTCTGCTGCTTTAGCAATCTATATTGCTTTGTTCCTAAGTTAATTGGTCTATAAAATATAAAAATGCACCCTTTGACATATCAATGGAATGAACAAACGCACTTTCATTTTAAACAGGTAATTTTTGGATTATATGGTCTACTAAAAAACAAATTGCAAACTACCACACTCTATGCTATCTGGTGGTATTGCTAACAGCTTTTATGACACACACACAGTCCTGCTCTACACGTTAAGGTATACAGGGGATAGCTTCTATGGACATTAGGAACCAGAGGGTCTTTCAGCTTCAATCTAATTGCTCCATTAGTGACAGTGCTATTCAAACTTATTCTTTACTCTTCCCAAGTATCTGGTTAACTTGATTCTGACTTAGAAGTCTCTTTTGATGGCAGTTTCTCTTGCTTCACTTTGAATTGTCTTGTCATAATAGGATTGTCTATGTATACAACACTCCAAAGTGATTTACCATTCCTCGCTTCTGTGAAACATTGACAAGGATTAGGTTGTCACTGGTGTCCTCGATAAAAGATCTTCTGCCATGGTCTCCTTCCACTACTGATTCTGTCCTCTCACTCCTTTCCAGAATTTCTCCACCACATCAACTATTGGAACTGTCATTTTCCTGGAGAGAACTCACTAATCTTTCTCTGCTCTCTCTTGTAGCTTCTTGACGGCATTGTTCTGAGCGTCTTGGATTCACTGAAACCATATCTCCACTTTCAGATATGCATCAGCAGGGTTGTCCCTGCAAGCTAAGTGTTCTCTTCTCCAACTAAAACATATGAAAGAAAATAAAATATGTTCCACATTTGGGAATTGCCTTAGGCATGCCCAAACTTCGGCCCTCCTGATATTTTGGACCACAACTCCCAGAATTAGATTGCCAATGGCAAAGGACTGTGGGAGTTGCAGTCCAAAACATCTGGAGGGCCGAAGTTTGGCCATGCTTTTTATAACCTTTAAGGCCTGTATTATGCACCTCATTGAATACATAAGGCAGAATCATACCAGGAAACACGGCATGTGATTGCTTCACAGGTGGAGTGCTCCACACCTTTCACTTGATCTTGATTTGCATTAATGAAAACTGAAGGAACACTGATCATTCAGCATCTCCCAACTGTGTATGTTCGTCCTGACCTAGATTGGGTTTGAAGACGTTTGCTTTGGGAAAAGGCATATATTAAAGGTTACCTGTACCTACATAGTAATCACAGTGGCTGAAATCCAGTAACATAAAGTTATAGTGTGTACATCTGATGACATCATCAGCCATGGCTGTGTTTTAGTAATGGAAATTTTCCTATTCCCCCCCCGCCCCCGTGCCAGATTTTAGGCTTCCTTTGGTCTTGCTCTGCTCTGCTTTGTGCTGATAAGAAGGGTGAGAGAATTGATAATGGCTGAAGGACTTGTAAATATTGCAGTAGCATACATTATTTGAAAGGGAGTGAAGTGAACTGTTCTCAAACATATTTGCAAATAAATTATGTCTTCTCAAGATAAACAATTGCCGCTGCTCTACTTCAAACACAAATCCCAACACTAATTCTGCTGGCTCAGTGGTTAAATTGCTATACTGCACCTGGAACTGTGTTCATGATGTGGGGTTCAGTTCCAGGTTAGCAGGCTCAAGGCTCACTCGGCCTTCCATCCTTCCAAGGTCAGTAAAATGAGTACCCAGCTCACTGCGGGAGGAGGGGGATGTGTAGCTTGCATAAATATTTTGTAACCCCCTCCCCCCCCAAGAATGCTTTAAGCACTATGGGGTGGTGAGAAAAGCAGAACACTTTGCTTTTGGCTTGCTTTTCAGTCCCCAAAGCCTTTCTTGGAATCTAGGGATCGAAGGAATCGGGAGCAGGGGGAGGGGGAGAAGCATTGAGTTACCAAAATATGGATGCATCCAATGACATGATTAGACTACTGGGGTGTCACTGTACATTAGTGGATTTCAGCCACTATCTACTTTACCTTGAAGAAACAGCAAGCAATTTTCAAATGTTCAGAAAGTTTGCTCTCAAAGTCTGTTCCAAGTCCATGTCCTCTTGCCTGGGGAAGATTTGAGGACATCCACTTTGTTCACAAACACACAGGAATGCATCTCTAGTTTGTTCTTTAAGGCATAATTTATCAGATCCGGTATCTATAGTTCACAGTAGTGCTGCTATGGCTGCACTTTGGCCTTGGATAATTCAATCCAAAGGCATAGCTTATCTGCTATCAACCAGAGTAAACATTTTATCACCGGGAGAGAACACACACTGCCTTGTTAAACAAGCAAATGGAAAGCTTTTACTTTATTTGCATTTTAGGCAAATTCGTCATATTCAGGAGAACTGTTATTGACTGTGGGGGGGGGTTGGATGGTGCGCACATAGTTTGCCTTAAGTGAAGGTTTTAGGCAAAAGGTTGGAACAACATAAATGTCACAGGTCAAAATAATGATAACAAGCCAACAACTCCTGCGACAAACAACTTCCACCACAGTCTTCTCGCTCAACAATTTATAGGCCATTTTTAAAGCGGTTGTTTCCAGCCTTTTCAAACCTGTGACTCATCTTTTTAAGGCTCACAGTATATTTGCACAGTATGTGCACAGGTAGGGATTTCTTAATATTTTTGTCATATATTCAGATGATGCTGGAGCATAAGGTGCAAAGTAGTCTAAATCCTCATTTGCCTTGTTCATGGAACCAAGCATGAAAGGCTGCTACATTCTTCTCCTCACTCACCCAGATGGTGAATAATTTGCAGGTACACTCAATACTGTCCCTAAATTATGGGGCATATTTCCTGTGGGAAGTTTCAGTGCAGAGCAAGCTCTCCTGACTTTCGCCATGTTGCATCCCTGAGGAGGAGGTGACCTTCTATTTCCTCTTCACCTTTGTTTGGAGGCAGGGCAAAAGGCTAAAGGACACTTGTTCCCTATTAGAAGCAATATTTTAGTTAAGTGATCCAATGTGTATTCATCAACATTAGATAGTTCAATAAAAGGGGGGCTTCTGAGATGGACATGTCAGATCTTATTTGTCTGTGCCTGTTCTCGACTGGCTCTGAGAAACAGCATTTCTCTCTGTGTGTGTGCTTTCTTTGTTCTCTTTCCTGCAACCAAGATCAGTTTGCCTCTGAACTTTTCAGCAAACTCCCACACTAAACAGAGATGGGGACAAATCTGTGGTTTGTGCTAGTTCAGTCAATGGCTACACAGCTGATCAGTGGTTTAGAACCCTGCCCACTCCAGCAGCCCAGAGTCCATTCCCACAGGAGGTGTGGCAGGGAAGCTGGGGTGTTGCTTCTGAGTGAGTGTTTGCCAGAAGGGGCAGGGTGTTGAACTGTGGGTCATCTGTGTGGCTGTTGGCTGAACAGGTGTGAACAGCTACATTGGTGGTTTATGTCCATCTCTATTCCCAAAGCAGTAAAAATAATGTATTGTGCAAAGTTTTTGCACAGTTTGCATCAATTTTCATCAAGCTAAAACTGTTTTTGCTCCCCCCCCCCATGGACATTTAAAGCATTGGGTGGATGTCTTGCATCTTTCCTAACAAAAGGCCAGTTCTTCTGTGGTTGCTACATGTATGATTTATTCCTCAGGAGGAAAAGAAACCAATTTTGCTTATTTTGATGTATTTGACATAAATTATTTGACTTTGAGTGGGGAAACTACTTATGTTGCTTTCAGCTGGAGGCAATAAACCTGCAAAGCTTTCAGATTCCTCGCTGAGTTGTTTCCTCTAGTTGAGAAAAGCTCCACTCATGAGAATGGAACATTTAACAAGTGGTCTTCACACCCGTACTCTAAGTGCTTGGAAGTAATACTCTCAATCACATTTCTTTGTAATTAGTTGCATCCATGCCATGAGCAATTTTAGTTGGTAGCTGCAATGTTACTTTTGAGGTATAACAAAGGTAACCCCTAGTTTTTCAAAAGTAAATGTTATGTGGCAGTTTAAAGCATTTATAGAGGTATGATGGCAAGTTTTCAGGTCTGACACCATTTTCTGATTTGTCCCAAGTGATATTCCTTGCTTGTCTTTTAATAATTGAAAATCTTTCCCAGGTATGACATCAAAACTGGCCAAAATTGAGAGCCAGCTAGTATCTTCGTGTTCTATGCATTAATAAGACCCCAAACTGATTTTTTTTGTGTGAACTTGGCATTGCAATAATGCTAGGGAAACCTTGTTCACTTAGAAGTCACTCAACTTTCCTTTCAAAATGTATATTGTAAAGTTCTGCCTGCTTCCAAGTGTTGTGTTTAGCGTAATATATAAACAGAATATGCAGAATGAGATCTTTAACACATTCATATCAGCCACTACAAGAACATAAATGGGAAATGTCAGTTGATGGTAGCAAGTATTCTGATTACCTCCATCTCACCTTTTTATACAAATCATGCAAAGCTGATCGTCACACCTCATCTCAGTGAACCTGTATCTACTGGATAGAACTTTATTGCACAGAGAATGGACCTTTTTGATGTGAGCTTGCTTTTCTAAAATGTACTTTTCATGATGAAGGAAGCACACATTAGCCATGGAAAGAGCAGAAATTGGATGCTTGGTAAAAGCCATGTAAGCTGGGAGAACAGTGGAACTGTCCTTCCTGAATACCTATGGTGGTGGCAGCTGGAAAATGTATGCGGAGTGCTAAAGGGAAGTCCTATAAAGGTAGCTCTTAAGCCACCTTAAGGGTTGCACAACAATGAAACTTTCAAAACTGCTTATAAAATCAAGAGCTTTTAGCTCAGAGATGCTGAAGTACGGAACAACACCATTTAGCACTGTGAGAGATCAGATTCACAGGGAGGAAACACTTTCAGTCAATGTTTTGGAGGGTAACTACATGTCCTTTTCTTGTTCTATTTTGTTAGCAGAACAAGCAGCAGACAATTTGTGGATCCAGCCCCCGAAAAAAAAACCTGGAATGCTTAGCATTGAATGCTTCTTCCTTTGGAAAGAACTTGCATCCATTTACCACTTAAAGATATGAAGGGTGTCCAGAGTTTGCAGATGACACAAAATAGACAAAAGAATTTTTTTTTACCCAGCCTGTTGTTAGTTTGTGGAACTCCCTACCACAGGATGTGGTGATGGTATCTGGCCTAGATGCCTTCAAAAGGGGATTGGACAGATTCCTGGAGGAAAAGTCCATCATAGTCCATTACAAATCATGATGGAGGTGTGTAATCTCCACACTTAAAACCAGGGTACTTCAAGGACCAGATGCAGGGGAGTGGTAGCAGGAGACAGCTATCTAGTCTTGTGCGCTCCCAGACACATCTGGTGGGGCCACTGTGAGATACAGGAAGCTGGACTAGATGGGCCTTAGGCCTGATCCAGCATAGCACTTCTTATGTTCTTATGTTCAGAGTATAGTCCTCCTGTTGGCCAAGTGCTGAGCAGGCCCCAGCTGCTGAAACAGGACCAACCAAATACAGAAACAGAAACAACCAAATATGTGGGCCAGAAAACTCTATTGACTTGGACCTTTGAGGCACATAGGATGAGAAAGGTGGTCAGATTTTTCCAATCTGGTAGGATCCCAACAATGGCCCAACTAGTGTGGGATGACCCACAAGGGTGTAGGGAACCAGGTAAGTGACTAAAAAAGGTAACTGCTACCAGATGGGTGCACATTGTCCTGGGCATGAGGCCCTGTCCTCAGAGGTATACAGGGTATTACTACAAATGTTGTTGGCAACACATCCTTTGTGAATATGTAAGGACAAAAACAAACCTAGATCAGAATCATCATAAACCTTAAAGATTGAAGGGACAAATGAGTTATATACTCTGTGGGTTATCTTCCATTGTCAAGGCTCAAACACTATCCTGAGAATGGGTCTTGAGTGGTGGTTTCCCAGCCTTGGGTCCCCAGATGTTCTTGGGCTACAATTCCCAGAAATCCTGGACAGCACAGCCACAGACGTTCTGGGAGATTTAGTCCAAGAACGTCTGGAGACCCAAAATTGGGAACCATTGGTCTAGATCAGTGATGGCGAACCTTTGTCACTCCAGATGTTTTGGACCACAACTCCCACGGTCCTTTGTCATTGGCAATACATGCTTGGAATTCTGGGAGTTGTGGTCCAAAACATATGGAGTGCCGAAGGTTTGCCACCACTGGTCTAGATGATGTGTGCATGTGGTGACGACTGACAGAACCTGTCTTCTTGCAAACAAGTTACAGCCTCAGATATACTGTTCCCTATTCCTGGAACAATCATGACAAGGTTATGTTGGCTGTCAAACAAATTAGGACAAGCTTCCAGATAACATGCATCACCCTCTCTGACTTGGAGAACTGTCCAATGACTTAGCAAAGCTATCCAATTCAGCTCGGATTAAAAGAAAAAGAATCAGAAGGGGGAAAATAACAGATCTTAAAGTATGCAGCTTCCACAGCAGACTTGGGAGACATATGGCACAGTCCTTGCCAATTTGGTAGAATGTACTTTAGTTCTTCTTACATTATAAAGAGCCATTCTAATTTTGCGTGTGCACATATAAATTACAGTAGGACCCCCGTATACACTGATTCATTATCCACTGATTCAGTTATCCATGGCTGGCAGGGGGGAAATTAAATAAATAATTCGGCAGCTGCAAAGCAAGCTACTGTCATAAAAGAGCATCTGCAAAGCAAGCTACTGTCACAAAGCAGCAGCTGTAAAGCAAGCTACTTTCATAAAACAGAAGTTTTGGGGATTTTTGGTGTTCTCTCTTATCCACAGTTTTCATTATCCACGGGAAGGCCTGGAACCAATCCCCAGCTGATACCGGGATCCTACTGTATATGTAAGCTAATGCAAATTAGTGTCCTACTCTGATATTTCTGGAGGATGCATATTTTCCTATTTTGGTGATGTATCTTCCATTGCTGGTGAAACCCAGGACTGGTGTCTCTTGCGAGTACCATATCTTGTATTCTCCACATTTGGAGAGCCCAGGCCTTAAACAAACTCCAGATGGCTGTAATGTAGGGCCAGAGATATTCTGCTCACGTTGTCTAACCTTCCCAACCAGTCCCTTTAACCAATGAAGAACCAGCTTCCACTATGTGCCCATGAGTGAAAACGTCTGCACAGACATGCATGCATGTCTAAGATATGGTTCAAATTAGATTTCCTCCCACTTGCTGAGTGCCACATACAATGCTCCCCTGCTATGCAGTTGTAAGTAAACATGTTTGCGAGTGAGATGGGGGGGCGGGAGAGAAGGAGGAGAGAGAAGGAAAGAAAGAGAAGAGTTTGCATTCCTGACACATCACAGGTTGGATGGAGATAAGGGGAACATCCATGTGGGTTTTTGATCAAGTAAGGTCACTCCTAGATGTTTCCTCATCTTCATATATATGCCAGAATTTAAAATTTAATTGCATGCTTTGTGCTAAGGATATTTGGCTTATCTGGCTATGATAATACAGGTGCCAGGACCATTTGGATCTCGCTTGCTAGGTGGAAGGATGTTGCTGCAGGGTGTGAAGAAGAGGTGAACAAGGTGAAATAACTTTGGGAAGAGAAAAGCCAGAGCAAAAAGTTTGAGGAAGGATGCCCAAAAGAATTGTATGGAAAGTACCCATTCTTTGGCACATCACCATGTCTAATAACATTTCAACACTGGGAGATACAGATGATTTTCCTCCAGGATAAAAAAAAAAAAAAAAAACCCAAGTTTCCAAATGCTGTTTAGAATTACTGATCAAGTGCTTTTCTTCTTGCGGCTACAGGGAATTCCGTGTCTCCCCCCCCCCTTAAACTATTTACAAATCTGGTCCTCAAGCAAAAACAAAGAGATTACTTAGATTGCCATCTTGTGGTTGCTCCTTGAATGGTAACTATCCCTTTACATTTGGAATTGAGAGAATCCTTATCTCTCTTTTCCATTTTGCACTGTGCATTTTAAATCAGTGGCCTACGGTGTTATCCTATTTTCTTCTACAACAATTCCCATGTTCCACACATGCATTTTAGGTTTCTAAAGCAAAGCAGCACATTCCGGGTCTCATGAGAACGAACATGTAACTAACTGTAACCAGAAATGGGTCCCTTCTGTAAATTGCACTGCTCCTTGTCTTAGGTAGGCTATGAGTGAATATGTTGAAGAATAGATCTGGCTGCGATCTTTAGCCTGTAGGAAAGACACAGAAAATCCATTTACTCTCAACAGTGCTTAATCTCTGGAAAGTGGGCAAGTAATTTAAAAAGGAATCATCACAAAAAAAAAAACCAGAAGAAAAAAAGAAAAAAAAGAAAAACCTAAAGAATGTTCCAGATTGAAAACAGTGAAAGTAATGAATTCCAAACATATAATTTATACATGGGCATTGCTAGAGCATAAGTTTAAGATGTGTGGTAGATGAAAGGGAAACAGAAATTATAAGTACTTTATTAAGAAGGCACAGAATTGTCTTGCTTCTTTTTTATATTTATACAGTGCTGCTACAACACCCACACACCCACAACGGCAAATGTAGTTCTGCCTCTGTCCCTAAAGGCTCTATCACATGTCATTTGAAATGGTGATTAAATTTCAAGATAAAGCGTTTCCAAAAATCTTGTCCCCGTGGCCACCGGGCTTTGGAAAAAAAATGCTTATGCCCCCTTTAGCAAGTTTTCCAATATCTACTGGTGAAGTTGAGAATTTTTTGCTCCAGTAAAAAATGCGAGCCAGAAGTCCATGGGAGCTCGCATATGATCCGGTTTTCTGCTCCCCCCCTAGTCCCAACCAGCTTGTCTGGGGGCTCATCACCGCTTAAAAAAAAAAAATTCCCCTTCCCCCGGCGCTGATCAGCTGGCCTTCAGGCTATCAGTGCTGTTTATTTTATTTTATTTTAATTTTTTTTCTAGCGCCGACCAGTCATCCTGGGGTTCGTCGGTGCTTTTAAAAAATATTTTTCTTAATTTCCCCTCCCCACCAGTGCTGATCAGCTGGCCTTCAGGCTGTCAACGCTGTTTTTTTTTATTTTTTCCTAGCGCCACCTGCTGGCCTTGGGGTTGGTCTGCACTTTTTTAAAAAAATCCTTGTACGTGGGAATGGCAATCCCACATATTCAGTCACGTGACCAAGAAAGAAGAAAAGCCGGACTTCCACAATATCTGGATCTTCCCCCAGGTGTAGAGTGGAAAGAAAGAAGCAACCACTCAAAGTTATGATAGCTGTTAGCGGGGCCTCCCTTTGATATAAGGAAACAACTTACAAATATCAAGATGGAGATGGATGAGAGATGACCATCTCCAAATTGACACCGCACATACTGGATCGGGGTGGCGAATCTGTGGCATGTGTGCCACACAGGGCATGCAGAGAGAGCCCTTTCTGTGGGCACACGCTTTTGCCCCAACAGAGTTCGCCTGGCCCTCCGCCCGGGGCACACTCGGTTTCCTGCTGCTTTTCTCTCTCCCTTCTCTCTCTCTCTCTCTCTCTCTCGCTCCTCTTTCCCACTGTAAAAGGGGTCCCTGCCCAATGACAAACTACTGGGGGCAGGACTCAGCACTGCCACCACCGATCCCCATACAGCCACCCAGTGAAGCTTTCCCCCAGCACTATCTTCCCATCTCTCTCTCTCTCTCTCTCTCTCAATAAACCCCTCCATTCCCTATTGATTTGTTGAATGAGTTTAGACCAGGCATGTCCAAAGTCAGGCCTGGGGGCCAAATGTGGCCCATTTTAAAATTTTGAGTGGCTCACAGCCTCTTCTCCTCACTGGCTCAGCCTGTCATGCATCCCCACTAGCTGGCCCCCTCCCCATACCGGATAGAGATGTCAGCTTGCCGTTTTATGGTTTGCTGGTCCTCCCTGCCTCTCTCTGCCCCCCCTCCAAGCTACCTGCCCAGCCCACCTGCCCCCAGCTCCGTTGCTAAAGCATCGTCCCTGCCTCCTTGAATGTCCTAGAGGCTTGTGCAAAGTCCGGCCTGGGGGCCAAATGCAGCTGAATGGTCGGCCCCCACACCTTGTCCCCTCACCAAATCTGGCCTTCCTTGCAAAAAGTTTGGACACCCCTGGTTTAGACTTTAGAGTGAGTTCACCATGCTCTCTGGCAAGGACTCATTAAACATAAAGGGGAGAGGAGGAAACAGACTGGAGAGAAGGAGGGAGGCAAGGAATGTTTAAAAAAAGACCATTCTAAAGAGACACGAAAGAGGCTCCTTTTGAGGTCCTGACTTGTCTGGCATGGACGGACTAACTGGGAGGACAACCTTCCTCTTCAGGAGGAGGGGACCCTTTCCTTCCTCTCCCCCCAGTTGCCCCTGCCCCTTTCCCCAGCCCATTGTGTGTGTGTGTGTGTGTGTGTGAGAGAGAGAGAGAGAGAGAGAGAGCGAGAGAGAGAGAGAGCATGCTCCTTCTATCCTACAAGCTGCATTTGGGAATCTCCAACCGTATACAAGGCTATTTCTGCTAGTTGTTTTATTATTATTATTATTATTATTATTATTATTATTATTATTATTATT
>JAHTLZ010000129.1:95121715-95133257 GCA_023846285.1 Phrynocephalus versicolor
AGAGAGAGAGAGAGAGAGAGAGAGAGAGAGAGAGAGAGAGAGAGAGAGAGAGAGAGAGAGATCAGCAATTTCCGTCAGCCACTGACTCTAGTAGGAGAGATACAGTGTGTGGGTTTTACCTGTAGGTCAGCTGAGAAAAGTTGCTCTTAAGATTTCTACTTTAACAGTACCCGTTATTTGCACCAGATTGCTGAGAATGAACTCACCCACAAATCCCAGTTATGTGAAGTTCCTCCTAATCCTGATTATATAGAATAATAGAATCAGGAAGTCTGTTAGCCTATAAGGCAGTAGTGTCCAAACTTTGGCCCTCCAGATATTTTGTACTACAACTCCCACAGTCCTTTGTCATTGGCAATACAGGCTTGGAATTCTGGGAGTTGTGGTCCAAAGCATCTGGAGGGTCAAAGTTTGGAGACCCCTGCTATAAGGCTGTTGAGTCTAACTCCCAGGCTCATGCAGGGATCTAAATCAAAAGATATCTGCCAGGTGCTTTTTCCAAGTTTCTTTTGAATGCCTCCAGTATTGGGCCACTCGCCGCAGGTTTTTCCTGCTATTCAACCAAAATCTAGTTTTCTGTAGCTTGATCCCATTGTTGCCTGTCTTGCGCTCAGGGATGATGGAGATCGGGGATGATGGAGTAGATACTGCACCTCCTCTGTATGACACATTCAAGTAGAAAAGTCTTAAGAACATAAGAAGAGCCATGCTGGATCAGGCCAAAGTCCCATCTAGTCCAGCTTCCTGTATCTCACAGTGGCCCCACCAGATGCATCTGGGAGCGCACGAGACTAGATACCTGTCTCCTGATACCACTCCCCTGCATCTGGCCCTTGAAGTACCCTGGTTTTAAGCCTGGATATTACACATCTGCACCATGGTTTTTAACCTGTGATGGAGTTCTCCTCCAGGAATCTGTCCAATCTCCTTTTGAAGGCATCCAGGCTAGATGCCATCACCACATCTTGTGGCAGGAAGTTCCACAGACTAACAACACGCTGGGTAAAAAAAATTCTCAGTCTTCAAACCTAAGCATACCTAGTTCTTTCAGTCTTTACTCATAAGCATTGGTTTCCAGCCCCTTGATTATCCTTTTTGCTTTCCTCTGAACTTGTTCCAATATGCCACCATCCTTCCTGAAGTGTGATAAGGTGGCTTCATGTCCTTTTTGGGGCCACATCATTTTCCATTTAAAGGGCTGCCAGGAAGGTGCCTTCCCCTCATAGCTGTTATGAGTTTTTTTGAGCTGTTTGGCTGTGTTTTGGAAATTTCTCTTGATGTTTTGCCAGACTCTGGGGCCAGCATCTTCAGAGGGCAAGGTGCTCAGCAAACTAGGAGTTCTCCCTGTGCAAAGCAGAACATGGCCAAACAGTGCAGAACACAGCCAAACAGCCCGAAAAACTCACAACAGGTATCAGATCCTGGCCATGAAAGCGTTCGAGAATACATTGTCCTCCCCTTGTCTGATTTAAAAATGAAAGACTCTAAGGTGGGTTGATCAGGCACATTGATTTTGCCTCTCCACAGAAAGCACTTGGACACAGAACTCAACAAACACCCTGGTCATCTGGATTTTTTTGCAATATGAGTGAAGACAGATTTCTGAACTGTCCCACTTTTCCAAGGGTATCCAATTCCTATTCTAATTCCTTAAAATTCCATTTATTTAGCGGAACACATGCAATACCGGCTGAGTTCCACCAACCATTTTACTTAAAACTTAACACTGACCTATGAGCCATTTCAGTCCCCTCAATATCCAATAAGGTTAAATACGACTCTATTATTTTGTAGAGTTTGCAAATGGGATCATAGGCCACCTCTAACCCTCTGATATATAAATCTATTCCTGGCCAGATTAATACTCCACTGAGTGATCCTCTGGGTTAAATTGCTTTTAATTTCAGCTTAATTATGTGCAAACGCACAAATAACTAACAGCATCGATCTGAACTTGGCACTGAAGACCGGTTCCAAATGGCAAGGCATATTAAGAGATCGAACTATTAAATGCAGATAATGAGCAAAATAATTATGTGTTTCCAAGCCGTAAAAGGTTAGACTTTAAAGTTGTCACAGTTCATAAGCAAAGAAAGATTTAATCCCACTCTTAATAAAATATTTATATGAAAATGCACTTTAATCAAAACAGCCGCAATTAATTTGGGGGCAGGAGATATATTGTCTTGGGTGTCTATCCAAGATTTTAAGAGAGAGAGAGAGAGAGAGAGAGAGAGAGAATGAAAAAGAGTGAACCTTTCAGCTGGGCATATGCTTTCTTATTGAATAATGGCTGACGCCCAGTCATATGCTTTTAAAATGCAGCATAGCTTAGGATAAATTGGCATAGCTATACAATTCCAGCCGAGTTGAAATGTCCCGATCATTTGTTTCTCTAAATAGGAGATGAAAAATCCAAGTTCGATCCTCCAGGTGCCATGAAATGTACTGGGAAGACCTGAGATAGTCTTGTACACTGACCTACCTCACAGGGCAGTTTTGGGAAAAGGTGCATGTTTGCCATCATGAAATTGATGGAAGAAAGGCAGGGTACAGACAGATATATTATTAAAACTCAAATATAATCAAGGCTACTTTAGATTCCTACAAGTGTCCCACTTTCCAATAGGCAGTGTGAATGGCAAAGGAATGCAGACCAGTTCAAAGGAATGTTTTTTAAAAATGCAGATTGAGGAAAGGTTGAGACATTCAGGGCAAACATTCCAGTCAGTCCTTGAAAGGGGTAGTGTTGGGAACCATAATTCCTGGGTGTGGTCTTTGATCCAGCTTTATCCCTTGAAGCTCAGGTGATGGCTGTTTCCAAGACCGCTTTTTTTCCATCTCTGCCACATCGCCCAGATTCATTTGTACCTGGACGAGGCCTCCCTAAGAACAGTTGTGCAGGCCCTCGTGAGCTCGAGGATAGATTACTGCAATGCTCTCTACGTGGGGCTGCCCTTGAGCCTTACCTGGAGACTCCAACGGGTACAGAATGCAGTGGCCAGACTGGTGGTGGGTGCGTGTTGATACAATCATATCACCCCAGTTCTGGCCCGCCTGCACTGGCTGCCCATGGTACTCCAGATAAGGTTCAAGGTCTTGGTTTTGGTTTACAAAACCCTCCACGGCTTGGGACCCAAATACCTGTCAGACCGTATCTCCCAAAGGTCAACTGAGGCCCGGCCCACTAGAATGTCACAGGCTCTCTCACTCCGAGTGGCCACGCCCAGGTAGGTGTGGAAATCGCTTACACGCAACCACACCTTCTCTGTGGTTGGCTCCTCGCTCTAGAACCATCTCCCGAGTGAGTTGCACCTTGCATAGTCCCTGCCCGCCTTCAAAAAAGCACTTAAAATCTTGCTTTTTTGAGAGGCATTTGGCGACCGCTAATTTAATTTAATTTAATTTTTTTGACACCTCTTGCCAATGATTTTTACTTATTATTGTTTTGTTTTCTCCTCTCCTTTTTTCTTCTTTCAAATTTCCCCCCCCCCCCGAGTTTTGCTGATGTTACTCTGTGCTTTATTGGTTCTTTTAACCCTTATTGTTAACTGCCCGGAGTTCCCTGGGAAGAAGGGCAGTATAAAAATAAAATAAATAAATAATAAATAAATAAATAAAAACATCTAGCAATTGTGTTTCTGTGTTTTTGGGAGCCTACATTCTGATCGCTGATATGTAATGCGCTCAGCAAGGACCCCATGGCTGAAACACTCATCTGTTTTGTTCTTCTGGGGCTGTTGGAGAGTGGAATGCCTCCAATGCTCAAAAGAGGTAAAAATAAAAAAAGGTAAACTGTCCCCCTGCATGTGCATGCTAGTCATGTCCAACTCTAGGGTTGATGCTTATCTCCGTTTCTAAGCCAAAGAGCCAATGTTGTGCAAGTTTTTGGCCATGCGGCTGGCATGCCCGAACACATTTCTGCGCATGGAACACTGTTAGTGTTTAACCTTCCTGCTTTTTACGGTGGTAATGAAAGAAATAACAACTATCCAACTCTATCATTGCCCTTGTAGTTGCCATTTTGGGTGTTTTTCCACCTGATTTTGAACTTCTTGGTACCCACTTATGTTAATCCTTGTTCATTTGTGTGTTATATGTTCTGGGGAGAAGTGCCAGCCTGTGTGACCTTGGGTGAGCTGCACAGTCTGAGGAGATCCCCAGAAGAAAGGAATACTAGACGTCTCCTGAAAAATCTCTACTTAGAAAAAGCCAGCAAAGGGTCATCATCATAAGTCAGAACTGACTTGACGGCACCCAATTATTATTATAATATTATTGTTTCTTGCTGTTAAGTCAGAACAGACGTTCAAAGTAAGTGAGATATTAAGGAGTAGTTTAGCCAGGTCTAACTTCCTCCATACAAGTTTCTATGCCAAAACCAAACATCTTTGTGGGTATGATTTGTTTACTTCCTTCCCATTACATCTAAAAATGTGACATATGTATATGACTCACACATGCTTGCAGAATCGAACTTGGTAGAATGAAAACTACCAGGGGTCATGCAGGGTGGCATATTCAGGGCAATGTAGCCCCCCCCCCAAAAAAAGTAACTTTCCCTGTCTCAGGCTAAAGGAGGCAGAAGCAAGGAGAGGTAATAAAGACATACAGTTGCTAAACTCATCTGGATAATTGAGAATATTCACAGACATACTAAAGGAAAGTTTTTATGAGCTGTCTGGTACCTTCCGACGTTTGAGATGTATCATTGGCACTCTTTTACGTGGCCAAGGTGGGATTTGAATCTTAAGTCTCTTGACACTTTGTCCCTGACACGCCGCTGGCTGTGGTGCAAGACAATTTTATGGTGTGAAAATCATGAGAGCAGGAAGCCAATTAACAAAAGACAGTGGCGAGTTCATGCTGACTTCTCTACTTTAAAAGTAGCAGAACATGCCAGCAGATGGAGCACAGAGACTAGTTCCAGTTAGACCTTCTGAAGTCACTCCTCCGTTTGCTAAACACAGCCCTGTTAATAAACCTTAGGCGCATCCAGGAAGACTGCACCATAGTTTTGATGTAGATGCTAATCCCAAAGTAAACTAAAGCAGCAACATATAAAGGGGGTGAGCTTTAAAAGCTAGGTTTACTTTAACAGTAGTCTGTTGGGATCTTTCAGTCTGAGATGGTGTAGCTATTTGATCTTACAGTGATGGGCATTAGTATGGGAAATTGTATTAATCAGAGGATGAAATTCCTTGCTGGAATGCATGCAGGGTGTACACCGAGTCTCTGGAGCCATCCAGGTGGACAGCTAAATGCTCTATCATCAAAAAACAGCAGTCTGCTGTTTTGTCTTTTCTTCCTCAACAGATGTTTTCTGGTAAGAGAAAAAGGGAATGGAAAAATACAGGAGGTTATGGAGAGAGAAGGACTTATATCCACATGGTAGCACTTCAAATATGGAATTCTGTGATTTGTAGTTTATTGAGACACATAAGAAGTCTCTGCTAGGGTACAGAGGATAAGAACGTAAAAACATCAGAACATAAGAAGAGCCATGCTAGACCAGGCCAAAGGCCCATCTAGTCCAGCTTCCTGTATCTCACAGTGGCCCCAGCAAATGCCTCTGGGAGCGCACGAGACTAGATACCTGTCTCTTGATACCACTCCCCTGCATCTGGCCCTTGAAGTATTCTGGTTTAAGCCTGGTGATTACACATCTCCATCATGGTTTGTAACCTATGTTGGACCTTTCCTCCAGGAATCAGTCCAATCCCCTCTTGAAGGCATCCAGGCCAGATGCCATCACCACATCCTGTGGCAGGGAGTTCCACAGACTAACAACAGGCTGGGTAAAAAAAAAATATTTTGTCTGTCCTCACTCTCCCAACCCTTTGAGTGGATGTCCCCTCGTTCTGGTATTTTGTGAGAGGGAGAAGTGTGGATGTCCCCTCGTTCTGGTGTTTTGTGAAAGGGAGAAGAGCATCCCTCTATCCACTTTACTCATGCCCTGCTCTCTCTAGAAGAGAATTGTAGCTCTTTACTACACTACAAGTCCCAGGACTGCACAAGATGGTGCCATGACAGTTGAAAGGAGCTTTAAGAGTGTAGTGTATGATATACCCTTTATAAAATAGCCTGAATTGCGGCATGGTGACTGTGCAATAAAAACATCATCTGAAAATACTGAGTCCCAAGAAGAGGAGAAAAACAAGGAAAGAACTGACTTTTTGTGTTATAGATATAACCTACCACACAGCAGGCGGTGGGCTATAAAGGACCCTGCCTGTAGTTTTGCATGACTGAACAGTGATTTGTACTGCCTGTTACATTCAATGACGCTCACCAGTGGAGCAGGAATGAGAGATTTATTCCCATACCTGTTCCCCAGTTGTACATACCATAACTGCAGCAGAAAGATCAGAGGCCAGAAGACTCTGAATGACAGTAGAAACAATGGTGTTCTCACTGCTACCGCCATTATCATAATCACCCTCTTGCCCCCCTCCCCATATCTCTGTGCAGTACTGCTGCCACCTTTCTCTTGTGTGTGTGTGTGTGTGGTGTCACAGTCGTAACTGACTCTTCATGACCCCATGTCCATGGAGTTTTCTTGGCAGGAATACTGGTTTGCCAGTTCCTACTCCAGGCGCCTACAACACCTGGTATTCCCTAGTGGTCGCCCATCCAAGTACAAGCCAGGCCCGACCCTGCTTAGCTTCTGAAGATCGGAAGTGCTTAGGACAGTTGAAACATTTTGTCTGGCACCAGATCATAGGAAGCTTCGTTGTTCCTGCAAGGGGGCAATGACAATAAAGATTCCTAGCTGATCGTATCTTATACTGTCTACGATTCTTGATCCCTCTAGCTCTGATTAGCAGCTGCCCACGATGCTTTCAGGTATGATTCATTCCAGACCCCTCCTGGGGATCTGAGCAGTAATAGGATAAAGCGTGCTTCCCTTCAGAAACCAGACATTATTAGGGGCATTATGGTGTATTTAAACAAGCCAGTCAAACTTAAACTGAAGAAAGTAATCAACAACGTCAGATACGCTGATGATACTACTCTGATAGCAGAAAGTGAGGAGGAATTAAAGAACCTCTTAATGAGGGTGAAAGAGGAGAGTGAAAAAATGGGCTGAAACTCAACATCAAAAACACTAAGATAATGGCAAATAGAAGGGGAAGAAATGGAGGCAATGGCAGAGTTTATTTTCTTGGGCTCCTTGATCACTGCAGATGATGACTGCAGCAACGAAATAAAAAGACGCTTGCTTCTTGGGAGGAAAGCAATGGCAAACTTTGATAGCATCCTAGAGAGCAGAGACATCACTTTGCCAACTAAGGTCAGGATAGTCAAAGCTATGGTTTTTCCAGTAGTGATGTATGGAAGTGAGAGCTGGACTATAAAGAAGGCTGATCGATGCTTTTGAGCTGTGGTGCTAGAGGAGAGTCTTGAGAGTCCCCTGGACTGCAAGGAGATCAAACCTATCCTGAAAGAAATCAACCTCCAGTCTTGGAGCACTCACCAGTTCTTGAGGTAACTGTTTCCACTGCTATACTGCTCTAGCAATTAGAAAGTTTTTTTCCTGATATTCAACTGAAAGCTGGGTTCTCTTAACTTGAGCCCATTTTTGTGCATCCTGCACTCTGGGACAGGTGGAGAACAGATCCTGCCCCTCCTCTGTATGACAGACCTTCAAGTATATCTCCCCTCGGTCTTCTTTTATCTAGGCTAAACATGCCCAGTTCTTTCAGTTTTTCCTCAAAGGACTTGATTTTCAACCTCCTGATCAGGCATGTCCAAACTTTGGCCCTCCAGATATTTTGGACCACAACTTCCAGAATTCCAAGCCTGTGTTTCCAATGGCAAAGGACTGTGGGAGTTGTGGTCCAAAACATCTGGAGGGTTGAAGTTTGGACATGCCTGCCCCTGATCATCCTTGGTGCCCTCCTCTGAACCTGTTGAGCAAGAGGTGGATTTGATGGCCTTGTAGGCCCCTTTCAACTTCATGATTCAACAGATAGATAGATAGATAGATAGATAGATAGATAGATAGATAGATAGATAGATAGATAGATAGATAGATAGATAGATAGATAGATAGATAGATCTTTATTGTCATTGTCCTATGCAGAACAACGCGATTCAATATGCTGGGTTACAGAAGTGTGCTTCATATTCCTATGAATTCCTTTTTTCTTTTCTGCACCTTGCTACAGCTGATGAACAAGCAGTGGTGCTGAGAGAGGCAACTGGAAGGAGGCCAGCACGAGACTTTAGGAAGTGCTGGAACCATTACTCGCAACAATCACTCCCAGGTTTTTGACCACGAATTGCTTTGCTTGTGGCTTATGTTTGGCCTTCCCATTGCCATTGTACCCCTCAATAATATTGTTGGTGTTTTATTTCTGTCTGTCTGTGAAGATTCCCAGTCAGCCAGGTGAGGTCATCTGGAAGATGAGTCATGGCAAGTGGACTTCTGTGGGATCGAAGCCTTATGCTACTCATCCAAGCAGCTTTGTCATTCTGGGGAAAGTTAGTGCCGAGGCCTCCAAATTTATAGTTCACATTGATTTCACCTCACCCTGGTCTGAATAGGCTCATTAGGTGGACAGTGGCCTAGGGTGTGTGAAAGTCCTACCTATGGAACCCCTCCCAACCCTCATTAAGTATGGGTTGTTAGCTATGGCCTTCCTGGTGGAGGTGTGAAGTGCTTCTGATTTGTCTGGGGATTGATGAAAGGGCAGCATGATGAGTGGGCTGATGGCGTTGCTTGGACAAGCAGTGAAATGTTTAGCTTTCACAAGAAAATTAGTTGCCATGACTTAACTTTCGGATCGTCCACCCTTGTTCAGCACACGGTATGACTTGATTCTCACCAAACATCTCCTAGTGAGTGAGTCTTACGTCCCCCCTGCCCCCCACAATTTTAGTATTTCATCAGCAAATGTTCCTTTTTTGGAGGGTAAGGGGCAGAGGAGAAATGCTGACTTAGCGCCTTTTCTCCCAGTTCAGATGAAAAGCTTGTCAAAGAACCATCATTGATTGGAGAAACTTCTGTTGCCTTCGGTTTGGCCAGATGCTTCCTAATTAACTATCTGTCATGTTTTTTTAAGAGCAGACATTTCCTCTAAATAAAGAAATTTCTTGTCTTCTTTCCTTTCCTTTCCTTTATCTTTTTCTGCCTGGGTGAAATAGGCCAAATGATTTCACTCCAGCACTGTGGCTGTCTCCCTGCCTCAACCACATGCACACTTATTTTTTCTTGTAGAGGGAACTCAGACATCAAACACTGGATCTTTTTTATTATTCAGTGCAACCTTTTAAGGCCAACCTTAACAAGTTCCAAATGGCCCATTTTAAAAGTTTCGCATTGAAAACTTTTGGGGATGAGTGAGAAGAAATATTAACTCAAAATATTGCAGAGGCTTCTTTTCTGCAGGTAAAAAGCTCCTGATTTGTATTCATGTATTTATTATTTATTTGAAGGATTTTTTAGCCTGCTCCGTAGCTGGAAAAGGCCTCCAGAGTATCTTGCAAAGATCAGCAAGAAGGCAGCCCCTTCCCTCAGGCGTATGAACTAAAAGATGCATCACAAAAGAAAAGGAAATTGGAAAGCACCAGAAAAAGGGGAAGTCGGGCATTTGTTTTTCACCTACAATGTTCTTAAAGCAGCCAGGTCCTAGTGGAGCCCTTCCAAGAGATGAAGAGCCAGTGGTCCCTCTCAGGAGAGGAGATGGACAGAGGAACCCCACGGAGAATCTGCTCTAGAGCTTGGAAGCAACTATCTAAGGTATGGAACCCATTTTGGAGATCGGGCTCACGCCTTGTGTAACTCTTACTGGGACGGTTACTTCACGTCCATTATCGTTCCAGGAGGAAGTTCGTTGCGTGTTGATGTCGGTCGCGGTCACGTGGTCTTCTCCTACTTCTGTCCCTGTCCCTGTGTACCCATGGGTGTGATTGATGATACTGGGATGATGGTACTGGGATGCATGTCCTCATTCTATGATGAGATGTGAAATTCTATGCCTTTTTTTCCGGTCCGACCTTCATTTTTCGATGTTTCGATTTTCTGAAGCCTTGCCTTTAATGCGTTACGGAGCAAACTTCAAGGCATTTGTCTTTTAAAATCTCAGTACAGCATTGCTAACTCCATAGGGAATTTACTGGCGAATGTCACTTCACATTCCTGTCACTATATAGCAACGAGCTACAATCGGCACTTGTTCCGCGAAGAGGCTTACTTCATGGGCTCTCATCTTGGAATGAGAAGTGAGACGAGCAGATTCCTGAGGCCAGGGAGGGGAATTGCTCATCCCACTTAAATCGCAGTTCAGGGGGCATGGTCGGGACGAACCCCCATCGTCACGCAATGGACGTGCGGTAAGATTACTTCATACCGGTACCCAGCGGAACCACGAACCGCGATGAAAGGGATGTGAAGTAACAGCCAAAGTTTCAACCAAAACCTAGAGTGGGGTTTGCTGTCCCCATGCCATCAGACACATCTGCTTCCAATTGCCTGATCAAATGGCCTTTGCCAAGTGAAACACAAGAAATGCCCGAATTTTAAGCATGTGTTCCATGAATAGGGAGGACTACTCACTTCCCACTTTTACTGGTACAGAACCACTGGGACTGCACAAGGGCCAATGAACAGTCCGATGTATCATTTTACTGGGAAGGGACTGTACCTCATTAAAGGGGAGATACATTCTATTTTGCGAAGTTCGCAAATGTTCCTTTTTGGTCGGAAGGACTACTCTACTGAAAATCCACCCCACAACATGAGCAATGAAGGAGCCTGGAAGTAGCAACCCAAAAATTAAATGACTACCAACAAAGGACATAAATGGACTCATGGTAATGTTGCATGACTTCCTTGCTTGTGTGTTAAAAGTGGCAAATGGGCAATGGCAACCCAAATGCTTTCATGTGTCTCTCCCTAAGATTGTTGACCCGAGCCACCCGGACCAGCCAAATGTTGCATTTGACAGTGGCGGCCTCAAGAAGGTCTAGGACAGTGATGCCAAGCCTTTTAGAGACAGAGTGTCCAAACTGCAATTCAAAACCCACTAATTTTTCGCAAAGTGCCAATACAGCCAGTTAACCTGAATACAGGTGGCTGTGAATGGAGGATGTCAGGTGCCCACGGAAAGGGCTCTGGGTGCCACCATAGGTTCACCAACACTGGTCTAGGAGAACTACCACCAGGAATCAGGCATTCTTGGTGGGGGGCCACAAAACCAGGCTCCCTCTTGTCCTTCCAAAAACAGGTTAAAACCATACAGTTCAAAGAGGCCTTTGGAAACATCTTACACCATAACATCTTTGTGGCCCATTTATTGAATTGGTTTTGATTTCAGTTTGGTATTCAGGTTTCCTTCATTTTTTTGGGGGGGGGGCAATATCCAGGGGTTCAATGGCTCTTGGTTCTCTCTTAAGGTTTTGTGGGTGGTGTGGGGTGGTGGTAGTTTAATTATTGTTAACCTCCCAAACTGGTGCTTTGGCCCTAGATGGACTGGACATAAATGGAATAAATAAATAAATAAATAAATAAATAAATAAATAAATAAATAAATAAATA
>JAHTLZ010000129.1:95137915-95160316 GCA_023846285.1 Phrynocephalus versicolor
ACACACACACACACACACACACACACACACACACACACACACACACACACACACACACACACACACACTTGTATGCTGACACTGCCCTGCCTTCCACACAACCAGGCATATCCTGCTAGACAGTGTGTGTGTCTGTGTGTGTCTGTGTGTCTGTGTGTCTGTGTGTCTGTGTGTCTGTGTGTGTCTGTGTTGGGGGGATTAGCTTGTTGACTACAGCTCCTAGAAGGTACCAAGCCAGTTTCGTGCTGGCTTAAAAGTTCTGAGACTCGTAGTCCAAAAGCAACTTTTCAACCTCCAAACCCCTGGCAGCACAAAAAGAAAGTCTTATGGCACTGCATTTCCTTCAGAAAATTCTATTTGAATTAGTTTGTGTTGATGGCCACTTCTGCTCTTCCCATTGGAAGATATGAGATGGCTAGTCACTAACTCCTTCATCTTGCCATCATTATGACTGTGACAATGAATTTCATTTGGGTTATCCCATTTGGCTGAGATACAATCAGCTTCTTTAAAAGCCCAGCTGCAGAGTTTATTATATTTCTCATATTTATATAAGATGCCTATCATTTTCTTCCCTTAGGCACTCAAGCAATTAACTGAAAAATAAAACATCAACAACGATTACCTTACTTGGCTTAACATCAGGGAGACAGGGATGTGAAATAAATAACCCCTGTGGTAGACCAGTATGTTCAAGACACATTGTGCTCTGTACTCTGCACTTTTTTTCAAATACAGTGGTACCCCGACTTAAGAGCAGCTCAACTTAAGAGCAATTCGACTTAAGAGCGGAAAACTGTTGGCATTTTAACTACCACCTTACAAATTTTAGATATTGTCTTCTCAACTTACAATTTTTTTTTCATTTTTCTAATTTTTAACTTATTTTTTCGTTTTGTCAGATAGGTATCCCGACTTAAGAGTAGTTTGACTTAAGAGCGTGCATTTGTAACAGATTAAATTCCTAAGTTGAGGTACCACTGTATACATTTTGTTATCCAGAAAGCACAAAATATACATTGTTCATAGATGCACATATGCACCTTCCACTCTTGCTGGAAATATTCCACTAACCTGTTTTTAAAAGATGTCATATTGAAGAGGGAACTGGTTTGTTTTCCATGGCTTCAGAGACTACGACTCAGGGCAATGGTTTCAAACTACAGGAAAAGAGATTCCATTTGAACATTCAGAAGAACTTCATGGCGGTTAGAACTGTTTGGCAGTGGAATATGCTGCCATGGAGGGTGGTTGAGTCTCCTTCTTTGTAGGTTTTTAAGCAGAGGCTGGATGGCCATCTGTCAGAAATACTGTGATGGGGTTCCTGCATGGCTCCTGCATGGCAGGGGGTTGGACTGGATGGCCCTTGAGGTCTCTTCCAACTCTATGATTCTATGATTCTAATACTTACTGGCAGTGGTTTAAACTGTACTCCAATACATATGGAGAGCACCTGAAAAGCTGGTTTAGACCACAAGAAGAGGAAGAACCTTGTCCTTGTTCTCCCTGCCATGTGATGTTTGAACTTTCCCAACAAAAACTTCTGGTTTCTCCAGGTAACATTGGTGCCCTCATATCAGCTGTTTCCTCCTGTTGGCAATCAACCTTGTTGGGCTCCAGTACTTGAGCTCTAGTTGACAGTGCCAGGCGTAATGAGATCTCAAAAAGGGAGGGAAGATGATGCAGAAAGTCCAGGTAAGAGGTAGGCATATTCCATGTTCTAGATGGCTGTGTGCAGTTTTTGGACCAATATGTCAAAAAAAAAAGGGGGGGCTCTGGCATTTGTAATTTTGGGGCAATTCTGCGTGCAGAGCAGATCAACAGCACAGTAGATGCTTTATATCTCATTCAGCATCCATAGGTTGGTCAGCAATTCGAATTGAGGAAAGTGGAAATCAGAAGTCGTCTAGCACTCTGAGTTGCGGGCACCAGAGCAGGAGGAAGAGTTATGCCTATGTTCTTCTCTGGATGCCCCAACCACTGAGGCAATACATGCAGTGCCATTTTGTGGCATTATGCAAACTGCATGGTGCCAGAATGCCACCAGAAGACAAGTGAATCATGCCTGAGTGCTTTATATACCTGGAAAACCTTACATGGGTTGCTGCCAGTCAAAAGGCATATGATGACAACAAGAGCAACACAACCACTGTGGCAAAAGGTAAGGAATCTAGATCCTCTCTGTAATTCCCCCTATCATTTGAACACCAGGACCAGGAAACATATTGGTTTCTTCTCTTTTGTGAGAGCAGAGGGATAGGTGCTATGAGATACTCCGTTTTCTTGAATCAAATAGCTTTCTGGAAACTGCACTGTTTTATTGTTCTACTACAAGTAGGCTTGTTAGCCTGCTCTTAACACACTTCATGAAAAGCCTGCGGCAAACTGACCCAGACAGCGCAGAGCAAGCTTATATATAGCTAAAAGCTAAAGATATTAAACTCCCCCAGTATTGCTCTGCCAACACACTGACAACATGTTTTAGCAACATCACAATTGTGTTTTGCCTTTTTTGTTGTTGCTGATCTGAAAATGCCCCATGAAATGATGATGATGATGACGACAGGATATCAAGTCAATGTTGACTTACAGCAGGCATGTCCAAACTTCGGCCCTCCTGATATTTTGGACCACAACTCCCAGAATTTATTTATTTATTTATTTATTTCTTATTGGATTTATACCCCGCCCATCTTCCCTAAGGAACTCTGGGTGGCTTACAAAACAGATCAAATCAACAAATATACATAACACGAATACAGAACATAAACAACAAAGAGTTAAAACAATGCACCCTGATAAAAAACTAGTATAGCTTGATAAAAATCATACAGGTAGGGCTAACCAAAAAGGGCTAACCAAAAAGGAGATGGCGGCGGGAAGAGGGGGAAAAATTCTAAGCTTATATTGCCAATGGCAAAGGAGTGTGGGAGCTGTGGTCCAAAACATATGGAGGGCTGAAGTTTGGACATACAGTGACCCTTTTCTGGTAGAGAATACTAAGAAGTGGTTTACCATTCCCTTCCCTGGGACTCTGCAGCTTGCCCAAGGTTACAAAGGCTGGTTCTATGTGCAGGAGGCACAGTGGGGAATTGAACTCCCAGTCAGATACCTAAGCCACTGAACCATCCAGCTAGCTCTCCATGAAATAGGGCCATTGAATCTGGGGACTTCACATGGATAGTTGCTCAGCCCAAACAATTTGAACATGATACATATGCATGCAGTGAAATGGTGTAGCCCAGGGGGCATTGTTCACTTTTCCAGACCCACATTGCTATGCCAGATTGGGAGCAAAAAAATGGTCATCATGAATGCCAAAGATGCCATGACCTTTATGGCGGATAACACCAAGGGCTCATAGGGCATAGGGAAGGTCTTAGTGACAGGAATAAAAATCCTCCCGTGTCCAGCAGTGGCAACACCATTGTCAGCTCACTGCTCAGCCAGGTGGTGGTCAACTTCATGCATGCCAATGCTTGGCAAATCTGAAGAGCTGGTTGATCACAATCTTCCATTCTTATTTCTTCTATGAAAATGACCAGCATCCATTGATAGTCTAGATAAGTCTTTCCCAACCTTGGGTCTCCACATTCTTTCAGACTAAAACTCCCAAAAGCCTTCTCCACTAGTGTGCTGACGAGGATTTCTAGGATTTGTAGTCTAAGAACATCTGAGGATCCAAGGTTAGGAACCACTAGACTAGATCAATGCATACATGGGAAATCGGTTTTCAAAAGATATATCTGTTCTACCTGTAACTGCTGGATGCAGTTTTCTTGGCAGGAATACTGTAGTGGCTTGACAGTTCCTACTCCAGGCACCTACAGCACCTGGTATTCCCTGGTGGTCTCCCATCCAAGTACTAACCAGGGCCGACCCGGCTTAGCTTCCGAAATCAGGCAAGATCGGATGTGCTTAGGGCATCTAGGCAGCTAGCCCCTACAATACACATGTACAGTGACCCCCCCCCCCGCCATTTCGCGGTTCAGGTATTGTGGTCCCACTACATCGCGGGACCGCAGTACCTGCACCGTGGGGGGGGCATCTGGGTTGCTCCACGCCATCCCCCGTACCACAGAGAAGCCTCTGGGGTGCATGGGAGGGTGACGGGGGGATCGGGTCGCTCTGCACCGCCCTCCAACGCACCCCCGAGAAGCCTCCGGGCTGCGCAGGCAGGCGGTGGCGGGCGGTCCGGTCGCTCTGCGTGGCCCTCCCACGCACCCCGGAGAAGCCTCGGGGCCACGCGGGCAGGCAGCGGCAGCGGGAGGTAAGATTCCCCCTGCTGCGCCGCGCAATTGCCCCCGCCCCCGCCCCTCCCCCTCCCCACCCGCTTCTGCATATCGCAGATTTTTGCTCATTGCGGGTGGGGTGGGTCCCTAATCCCAGCAATAGGTGGGGGGTTACTGTACTTTGATACACATGATTCCAGCACTAGGTAAATTTCCGAAGCATAGTTTGATGTCTTCCATGCAGGCTTTGTACAAACAAGATGCCTGGATGCCTGGAGCAAAAGAGAAGAACTTGAGGGCATGACCCCAATCCACCCTTCCACATATTCATTTCTACAGTACTTGTATAGTACAGGACCTAGGCACTACTGTGCAGAACAATGTTTTGAGACACTCAGGAATATGGGAAGAGTTTAATCAGTCCATAATACAAGCCACTGCATTCATACTTGGCTGAGACACAGGCATTCTTTCTATTGAAATCAACCTTTAGTTATTCCCTCACCACAACACACACTCACACATCCAGCTTCTCATTGCCTTTTTCCTGTCCATTGGGCTAAACAGAAAAGTTCTCAAAATAATTGAGGTCAAAAGAGCCAGCAGTCTCTGAAGCCATTAGAGTGGAGTATAGCTATGACCTGGAAAATGAATCCATTTCCAAATGCTGCAAGTATCAAAGGTTGCAGATAGAGTTTATATGTTTGTGTAAACATTTGTCCATTCCTGGCTTGGCTGATTTGGAAAGCTGTTGTGTTTCTCTACTGCTTCATTGGGAAATCCACTCATTGGTTATTCTTGTTTTCCTTCTTTTGCGGGGCCAGGGTTGCATGAAATATCAAGGAGCAAAGGGGTTCTTTTATGCAATGAAAAAAATATTTATGGTCTCAAAGGATCCATGATGCTCTTAAGTCCCAGGGCCCGATGATGCTGGTGTGTCTCAAGGTTATGAAAGGATAGTGAACATATTGATAGATTATCTACCCCTTTTAGGGCAGATATTAATACAAAACTTTCAGTTTGACAGCCATATAAGGGAAAACAACACTTGCTAGAAATGTTGCTAATCTTGCTTCCTGGAGTTGGAGAAACATTGGGTTATGCATGAATTAAGTTTATGTTATACTTGCATGTTCATTCCAGGATTTATTTTCATTTCCGAAAATGTCTATCCCACCCTTTTGGTGAATATATGGCAGTCCAAGGGAGGTGGTGACCATGTGTTTTTAAAGATCCCCCAAAGGTACAAAATAAAATGAATGCATAAGTTTATGCAGCAGATATGTAATAATTTGTAGAAGAACCTCAACTAAGCTTCTAGGAATGAGATTTTCAAATTTATTGGGCTACAATTCTCCATACTGCTTGGCCTTGTGTGTGTGTGTGTGTGTGTGTGTGTGTGTGTGTGTGTGTTGTGTCATTACAGTCATGACTGACTTTCGTGACTCTATCTCCATGGAGTTTTCTTGGCAGGAATACTGGAGTGGTTTTGCCATTTCCTACTCCAGGTGCCTACAGCACCTGGTATTCGCTGGTGGTCTCCCATCCAAGTGCTAACCAGGGCCGACCCTGCTTAGCTTCTGAAGTCAGGTGAGATCGGATGTGCTGAGGGCATCTCGGCAGCTAAATATGACCAACTTGGAAAAGGGCTCAACTGGAAGGCTCTGAAGTTGAGCCAGGCCTAATTCCACCTGGCTTCCTTTTCAGAAAGGAAGTTCCCAAATAGCACTGGGATAGGAACAGGAAACCTGGGCAGAGCTAGGCCTAACTCATTCTTAAGGTCTTCAGATTGAGGTCTTTCTCCCAGGTGAAATAAGGTGTCTGTCAAGTAGAACTTCCATAATGGAGAACTGTGGGGTTTTTTCCATCCCTTATAAGTTTATTTTCTTCTTATAAAGTGATGTTACATAATGACCATAGGTATACCTTGCCCAACCTTATTTACTATGCTGTAGCTATTAGAGATGGGCACGACCAGGAAAAATGACGTTCCGAGTTGTCGTGTGTCGGAGCCGGCCCGTTTCGGCTCATTTCCGTTTGTCACGAAATTTCTCAAAAATTTGTCGTTTCGTTTGTCGTTTTTTCGTCTGTCGTTAGTACTGGTTTGGGGGGGGTAGCGGGCTCCTGGAGGCACCTCTCTAGGGTGGGTGCCTCCTCTGGCCCGCTACAAAGGGAAAGCGGGTTCCTGGAGGCACCTCTCTGGGGTGGGTGCCTCCTCTGGACCGCTATGAAGGGAAAGCGGGCTCCTGGAGGCACCTCTCTGGGGTGGGTGCCTCCTCTGGCCCGCTACAAAAGGGTACGCATAGCCAATTGGATATGCATACCAAGTTGCAGTGGCAGGCAGAGGCACCTCTCTTTTGGGTGCCTCTACTCTGACTCACTAAGGACAGCATACTGGCATACTGGTGTACAGTGCACTTGGGCTGGGAACGAAGTGAGAGAGGACCCCTATGGGCGCCCTACGGCTCACTAAGAAGGGAAGTGTACTTGTGTGTAGTGCAATGCGAGTACACAGATCTGGCTTAGGGTTAGGGTTAGCGCAAGGGCTAGGCTTAGGGTTACGGGTAAGGTTAGGGTGAGTTAGTGGGGTGCACCTCTGGGTGCCTCTCTGACCCACTAAGAAGGACAGTGTACTGGCGTATGGGTTAGGCTTAGGGTTAGGGTTCGGGTTCGGGCTAGGGTTAGTGGGCTTTTTATGCCCGACTGGCACATCCCAGAAGTCTTGGTCAAAACCTGGCCAAGTGGCCATGCAATTGGTGGAATGGCTCCAAAAATTTGCATGGTCCACTCCCATGGCCAGCCCATCATTGTGCAGGTGTAAAAAAATAAAAATAAAAATAAAATAAAATAAAATCAATGGAGACGTTTTGTTGCAAGAAAAACCCACTGCTGCTACTGTAAAAATTCAGGCAGTTTTAAAATAGCTATTTTTGCATGTTTCTGTGGTGCTTTGGTGTGTTTTTGGACCACGATTTCAAAATAAATATTGCGGTCGCCCCATTTTGGATCCCCCGCCTGCACCGCATGGCATGGCGAGTTGGCGAGACGACGAGGATGCCCCCCACCAGAGCAGCCCAGGACAGGAGAGGGGGGAGGCCGGGGACCCCCCCCCCAGAAACCACCACTCTGGTAGGTGCACTCACTCAGGCAGGCATATTTTCGCCTGCTTTTTTGGCTGGGAATCGGTTTTTTTTTTTAATTTTTAAAACTTTTTTTCTGTGCCGCTTGGCATTGCGCGATCGCTGCGATGCCAGGAACGACAATGACAAATCAGACCCAATTTTTCTTTTATCGGTTCGAGTTCGAGTTCTGGCGGAGTAATTGTCGTTACCGTTTCCGTTACGTAACGGAAACAGAAACAAGAATTTCGCCAAGTCGTGCCCATGTCTAGTAGCTATTCAGGTTCTCAGACCAAAATTCTGTTATTCAGCATCTTCATTCATTGGAGATGCTGGGAACTGAATCTCAGACCTGAGTATTCATGAATAGAGTCTGTGTGTAGAAGATCCTGGGTTCATTCCTAGTCCAATTCACTTAGAAAGATCAAGTGGCAGATGATATGCAAAATGGTGGTGGTCAAAGTAGATCGCAATAGGCAAGACCTTGTATTTTTGGATGTAATCCTTGATCACAGCTATATTGGCTGGGGATAATGGCGTTAGTAGGCTATAATACCCATAAGCCAAAAATCATCCCCGGAATGAAGAACTGGGCTGGACAGTTAAATAGTGTGATAAATTGCAAATCACCTTCTCACATTTTTAGTATAACAGGTGCACTTTTATTTCATTCTATTTTATTATTTTTGCAGTATCAGAGTCAACATACCTCTGAAAACCAGCTGTTGGGGAACAAAAGCACGAGAAAAATTGGGCACCCCCACCTTGCTTCTAGAATTTTTATGGGGAGCTGATTGGCTGGAGGAAGAAAACAGAGTTACTAGATAGGCAATTAAAGTAATCCAATACGACTCTTCTTATGACTTATTACATGCAAAATGTGATTGCCCTTTAACACCGGCCATTTCCTAACACAAAGGTGGCCAATGCCATAAGATGCCCTTTAGATATTGTTGACAGGCTAGCAGTCCAACTGCATCTGGAGGGCATAAATTCCTATTTCCTGACCTGAACAATTGTTACATCAGCTAACCTAGGGAGACATACAAGACCTTCTTGGCTTCTAAAAATAATCCCTACAGCCTCTCTACTACTGACGAGGCAAAGGCCCAAAACTGAGCATCTTTTCCCTTATGGGGATTAAAAGAGCTTAAGCCAAGAAAAGTGGTAAGCAGGATCACACGCGCACACACAGACACACAGACACACACACACCTCTTTTCCCCCTCTGTTTCTAATAGTGGCTCCTAGAAGTGGTATTTGATTCCCCCATTACCCATCGCCTGGGGAGAAAGGGACATGAAAGTTTGCAGCCCAAATCCTGTTCTGTACATGATGTGTGCATAATTGTGATGACATCATTGGCAGTGGAGATTTTCTGTGCTTAAGGCTCCTACTGGTTGTTCAACTTGCTTGCAGTCAGACTCATTGCCTGCAAGGGGTGGGAGCCCTGGGATGGATGCAGCAACTCATTAATTACTGAAAATTATCCTCTGTCAGGGATATAATCACCCTTATGAGGCATAATTGATGGGAAAGGAGTGTGGCTTGTGTAATATGTAGCTTGGCTCTTCCTTGCCTCTTTCTGCATATCACAGCAGGATCCCTCGGACTCAAGTAGGATATACTGTACATGCACATGAGAAATCAAGAAACTTAAGGATGGCGATTTGGGTAGAAAGCCACTCAGCTCCCTTCATAACACTAAAGCTGTGAAAGCCAATTGGAAGCAGAAAATCCCTTAGGTGTGGGCTAATATAATCAAGAAACCGAAACATACAAGTCAGAAGATTTTTGCTGTCATTTGGCTCTATAAGCATGATATGCAGCCCACTGATATTATCCAAGAGGATAATAGCAATAGCATTAATTACCGCGAGCAGCTGACAGCCAATATCACTGACGTGCAGTTGAGGTGCAGTGAGGAGAACCAATTTCCTATGCAGAAATTTAAAAAACAGAACACCCTCCCCCAAATTATCCATGAAGATTCTTATCAACAACCCAATGGCTTCCCTGGTGTATTAAAATCAAGGCAGCCTCAAAGCTTCAGCTCTCTTTCCCATTATTGTTTTATTTACGTGAAGGGAAACTTGTTTTTAAAAGTTCGGGTAATAATCTCTTGACAAAGGTGCAGCTTGAGCTGGCATGACGGATACACAGGAGCACATACATAGGAAGACAGGGCTTCCTAATCCCAAAGCAACATCAATCAACTGGCTTTCAGACAAATCTAGATGGCTGCTGTGGCACATCATTTGGTGTACAACATGGGCTTCAGAGCTCATCCTGCCGGTTGAGTAATGCAGACACTCTGAAGGGACAGAATTGTGCAAACTGTACAGTAAGATTTAGGGATTAATCAGTATGGAAATACTACAGTAAGTCGCTAGGTGATACATATATAAACTGGATGTTGATGGCTGGCCACTGAATTCTATGAACAGCCATTTCTTTCCAGTCTTATGATGGGATCATAAGAACATAAGAAGAGCCATGCTGGACCAGGCCAAAGGCCCATCTAGTCCAGCTTCCTGTATCTCACAGTGGCCCCACCAGATGCATCTTGGAATGCACGAGACTAGATATCTGTCTCCTGATACCACTCCTCTGCATCTGGTCCTTGAAGTACCCTGGTTTTAAGCCTGGAGGTTTCACATCTCCATCATGGTTTGTAACCTGTGATGGACTTTTCCTCCAGGAATCTGTCCAATTCCCTTTTGAAGGTATCCAGGCCAGATGCTTCTGTGAAGATTCTCAGTCATCCAGGTGCGTTTATCTGGGAGTTGAGTCATGGCTACTGGACTTCTTTTTTGAGAGATAGAAACGTTTCGCTGTTCATCCAAACAGCTTCATCGGTCTGAGTATAGCTAGTGCAAGAGGCCCTTCTTATAGTCAGCTTGACCTCTTGTCCCCTGGTCTGATTGGCTCATAAGATGAACAAAGCCTTAATAGGCTCGTTAGGGAGACATTAGTGTCCATGGCCTTAAGGTAAACAATGGCCTAAGGTGCTGAAACCCATCAAGAATGGATCGTTACCTGTGACCTGGTGGTGAAGGCTCCTTGATTTGCCTGGGTACTGTGGAAAGTACAGCCTGATAGGTAGCAGACAGACTATGCCAGAGGCCACCACCTCTGTTGAGGGAGGGATTTTCAATGCTCACATGAATGGCCTCCCTTACTCCTCTCTCAAACCACCTCTCTTCTTTGTCTAGTATGTGTACATCCTCATCTTTGAAAGAGTGGCCTTTTTCCTTCAAATGGAGGTGTACTGCTGATTCTGGTCCTGAGCTGTTACCTCTCCTATGTTGGGCCATTCTTCTGTTTAATGGCTGTTTAGTTTCTCCAATGTAGAGGTCTGAACACTCTTCACTGCATTGGACTGCATATACTATATTGCTCCTTTTATGGTTTGGTATCGGATCCTTTGGGTGTACAAGTCTCTGCCTTAGTGTGTTCATGGGTTTGAAATAAACAGGGATGTGGTGTTTGCCAAAAATCCTTTTAAGCTTTTCCGACACTCCTGCCATGTAGGGAATGACCAGGTTCTTCCGTCGGGTCTGGGTCTCAGACTGATCCCTTGTTCTTCTGGGATGGCCCACTGCTTTGTTGAAGGCCCACCTTGGATATCCACAGGCCTTAAGTGCTGTCTTCAGGTGCCTGTCTTCCTTCTTCTTGGCTTCTGAGGAGGTGGGGATGCTCTGTGCTCTGTGGCTTAGGGTCCTGATGACTCCTAGTTTGTGTTGTAATGGATGGTGGGAGTCAAACAGTAAGTATTGATCGGTGTGGGTGGGTTTCCTGTAAACTTCTACTCCTAGGCCACGGTCAGGTCTGATGATGACTGCAGAATCCAGGAAAGCCAGCCTGTTGTCTTGGGTGTCTTCCCTAGTGAACTTAATATTAGGATCCACTGCGTTGTTGTGGTCTGTAAAGGCCTGTACTTCCTGCGTCTTTATTTTAACCCAGGTATCATCTACATACCTGAACCAGTGGGATGGTGTTGTCCCTGGGAAGGTGTTGAGTGCCTTCTTCTCCACTTCTTCCATGTATAGGTTTGCTACAATTGGTGACACTGGGGAGCCCATGGCACAGCCATGCTTCTGTTTGTAGAAGTCCCCTCTGTACATGAAATATGTGGTGTTCAGACACAGGTCCAGGAACAGGCCTATCTGGTCTGGGTTGAGGCGGCTTCTGGAGGTGAGGGTGCTGTCTTCTCTTAATCTTCTCTTTACCATTATTAGTGCATCAGTGGTGGGTATGCTGGTAAAGAGTGATGTAACATCAAAGGATACCATGGTTTCTTCTGTATCCAGTTTGAGCTCCCTGACTTTAGACACAAACTCTTCTGAGTTGTGTACGTGATGGTCTGTGTGTCCAACCAGTGGGGCTAGGATAGTTGCCAGGTATTTTGCGATGTTATAAGTCACTGAATTTATACTGCTGACAATCGGTCTGAGGGGGATTCCTTCCTTGTGTATCTTGGGAAGTCCATAAAAGCAGGGGACTGTCTCTCCGGGATATAACCGGTGGTAGGTCACCCTGTCAATTGCATTTTCCTGCTCCAAGAGTTTTAAGCATTCTATTACTTTCTTCTTGTAATTGCTGGTGGGGTCTCTTCTTAGTTTTTCATATGTATGCTGATCATCTAAAAGTGTGATAACCTTCTCGTGGTAGTCCACAGTATTGAGGACGACAGTGCACCTTCCTTTGTCCGCAGGCAGAATTGTGGTGCTCTCATCCCTGCTGAGGGATGTCACAGCACTTCTCTCTTGGCTGGTGAGGTTGGATGGTGGTGGTTGAGCACTGGACAATGCAGCAGAGACTTTTATCCTGAGTAGTTCTGCTTCTGCTGCTGGCAGATTGTTGCTGTGGATGGCTGATTCTGTCGCTGTGATGAAATCCACAACAGGAACCTGTTTGGGTGTGATGGCAAAATTTAGGCCTTTGGATAGGACCTCTCTCTCTGTCTGGGTGAGTTCCCTGTTTGAGAGGTTCTTCACCCATTTGTCCTTTACATCTCCTGTCATGGTCCCTTCATCCTTCTTCCTCCTGCCAAGCTCTTTAACTGCCTTGTTCCGGCAGAGGAGAAGATCGAACTTCTTCATTTGCCTCTCTTTGCCTTTGCAATGCTGAGCCAGTTGTGCTTTCTGGACAAATTCTATGACTGCATCCACTGCTGGTTTGGATAGGGTGGAGAGTAGTTCTTGGTGAATGTGGTCTTTTCTGTGTTGCAGTGTGTCTAAGGTAAAGTGGACTTGTCTGATCCTCTCATTGAGAAGTTGTTCTTGAGCTCTCTGGAGGATATTGTTAGCCCGATGGCTTCTTACTGTCGATTGTTGGCGGAGGCTTGCGGACAAAGGAAGGTGCACTGTCGTCCTCAATACTGTGGACTACCACGAGAAGGTTATCACACTTTTAGATGATCAGCATACATATGAAAAACTAAGAAGAGACCCCACCAGCAATTACAAGAAGAAAGTAATAGAATGCTTAAAACTCTTGGAGCAGGAAAATGCAATTGACAGGGTGACCTACCACCGGTTATATCCCGGAGAGACAGTCCCCTGCTTTTATGGACTTCCCAAGATACACAAGGAAGGAATCCCCCTCAGACCGATTGTCAGCAGTATAAATTCAGTGACTTATAACATCGCAAAATACCTGGCAACTATCCTAGCCCCACTGGTTGGACACACAGACCATCACGTACACAACTCAGAAGAGTTTGTGTCTAAAGTCAGGGAGCTCAAACTGGATACAGAAGAAACCATGGTATCCTTTGATGTTACATCACTCTTTACCAGCATACCCACCACTGATGCACTAATAATGGTAAAGAGAAGATTAAGAGAAGACAGCACCCTCACCTCCAGAAGCCGCCTCAACCCAGACCAGATAGGCCTGTTCCTGGACCTGTGTCTGAACACCACATATTTCATGTACAGAGGGGACTTCTACAAACAGAAGCATGGCTGTGCCATGGGCTCCCCAGTGTCACCAATTGTAGCAAACCTATACATGGAAGAAGTGGAGAAGAAGGCACTCAACACCTTCCCAGGGACAACACCATCCCACTGGTTCAGGTATGTAGATGATACCTGGGTTAAAATAAAGACGCAGGAAGTACAGGCCTTTACAGACCACATCAACACAGTGGATCCTAATATTAAGTTCACTAGGGAAGACACCCAAGACAACAGGCTGGCTTTCCTGGATTGTGCAGTCATCATCAGACCTGACCGTGGCCTAGGAATAGAAGTTTACAGGAAACCCACCCACACCGATCAATACTTACTGTTTGACTCCCACCATCCATTACAACACAAACTAGGAGTCATCAGGACCCTAAGCCACAGAGCACAGAGCATCCCCACCTCCTCAGAAGCCAAGAAGAAGGAAGACAGGCACCTGAAGACAGCACTTAAGGCCTGTGGATATCCAAAGTGGGCCTTCAACAAAGCAGTGGGCCATCCCAGAAGAACAAGGGATCAGTCTGAGACCCAGACCCGACGGAAGAACCTGGTCATTCCCTACATGGCAGGAGTGTCGGAAAAGCTTAAAAGGATTTTTGGCAAACACCACATCCCTGTTTATTTCAAACCCATGAACACACTAAGGCAGAGACTTGTCCACCCAAAGGATCCGATACCAAACCATAAAAGGAGCAATATAGTATATGCAGTCCAATGCAGTGAAGAGTGTTCAGACCTCTACATTGGAGAAACTAAACAGCCATTAAACAGAAGAATGGCCCAACATAGGAGAGGTAACAGCTCAGGACCAGAATCAGCAGTACACCTCCATTTGAAGGAAAAAGGCCACTCTTTCAAAGATGAGGATGTACACATACTAGACAAAGAAGAGAGGTGGTTTGAGAGAGGAGTAAGGGAGGCCATTCATGTGAGCATTGAAAATCCCTCCCTCAACAGAGGTGGTGGCCTCCGGCATAGTCTGTCTGGTACCTATCAGGCTGTACTTTCCACAGTACCCAGGCAAATCAAGGAGCCTTCACCACCAGGTCACAGGTAACGATCCATTCTTGATGGGTTTCAGCACCTTAGGCCATTGTTTACCTTAAGGCCATGGACACTAATGTCTCCCTAACGAGCCTATTAAGGCTTTGTTCATCTTATGAGCCAATCAGACCAGGGGACAAGAGGTCAAGCTGACTATAAGAAGGGCCTCTTGCACTAGCTATACTCAGACCGATGAAGCTGTTTGGATGAACAGCGAAACGTTTCTATCTCTCAAAAAAGGTCCAGTAGCCATGACTCAACTCCCAGATCCAGGCCAGATGCCATCACCACATCCTGTGGCAGGGAGTTCCACAGACTAACAACGTCCTGGGTGAAAAAATATTTTCTTTTGTCTGTTCTTACTCTCCCAGCCCTCAATTGGAGTGTATGTCCCCTAGTTCTGGTATTTCGTGAGAGGGAGAAGAGGATCCCTCTATCCACTTTACTCATGCCCTGCATAATTTTGTATGTCTCAATCATATCCCCCCTCAGGCACCTTTTTTCCAGACTAAAGAGACCCAAATGTTTAGCCTTTCCTCATAAGGGAGGTCCCCCAGCCCATCATGTAACTCATAACACCACCAGTGCAATGGTGAATTCCTTCACAGATAACACACTTAATGCAAATGGAGTATCCTTTGGGCAAGATTGGGTGCTCCACAGAACAGTTTTTAACTTCTCTGTCATCCAATACTCAGTCCAGAAAATGCTACATATGGTAAACCTCTCAATGCTTGACGCTGGAATTACCATATGCACTTGAGGTTTGGCTGCCTACACAGCGATACTCAGAACAGGGGAAGGCAAATCATTGTTGGACCGGAGTTCCATCAGCCTTGGCTTTCTCCCAGGTAGCAAAGGGCAGGGGTTGATGGAAACTGTGTTCCAGCTGCAAGCTCATTTTTGCCCACTCTTGATTTTGTGCCTTAGATTCTGATGCAGCTGTTTACATCAAAAAATGGAATTTTATGTTTCTTTGGAAATAGTCATATAAACACACATGTGCGTGTACATGGACACGCACACGCACATGCACACACGCGCCCACGCGCCCACACACAGACACACACACACACAGAGCCACTAGTTGCGGCAGAAAACCTGCAACAATGCATGAATTTCCTGTTTGACACTGTGCAGGACCACAGAAAAAGAGAATGAGGCAGGGTGGCCAAACTGTGGTCCTTCGTACGTTCTTGAACTGCAGCTCCCAGAATTCCTCACTTTGGGCTATGCTGGCTAAACATGATGGGAGGTGGTGTCTAAGAACACCTGAAGGACCACACTTTGTGCATCCCTGCTGCATGGATTTATGCCCATACGATGCTGGGAATCCATCGGGTCCTCATAGTTCATTTCAGTTCCCTATGAATAGGCGGTGGAGTTTCCCTTTACTCTCTTGATGTGGTCCCAAGAACTGGGGGAAATGTAAATGATTTAGATCAGGCATGTCCAAACTTTGGCCCTCCAGATGTTTTGGACAACAACTCCCAGTCCTTTGCCATCGGAAATATAGGCTTGGAATTCTGGGAGTTGTGGTCCAAAACATCAAGAGGGCCGAAGTTTGGACATGCCTGATTTAGATATTTCTCTGGTTCCTGCGTGCCCCTCCCCCACTTTCATGAGAACTGTTCCCCCCAAAATAGCAGTCTACCTGCCATGCTTGAGCATCATTTCTTCCTAGGAACATGGGAATTAAGGTTCCCTATCTCTCCAATATTGTACCAGCAGGCAGAAAAGGAACACACTCCAAACTTACCATCCAGAATTTGACACCACTTTTGAGCTTTTATCAGATCCCAAGCTTACTACCTGGAATTTAGCACTGCCTTTGAGCTTTTATCAGATTTGCCTTGGGCTCCTTCCCATGGGCCATATAGCCTGGGACTTCTGGGAGATAACATCCAGCAGTGTTAGGGTACCCTGATTTGTGGTCAGTTGTCCTCAATCTACAAAAAGGAGCCTGTAGAACTCCATAATACAAGTGAGACATTCATTAGGCTCATAGAGGAGAAAATGTGTTTTCTGCAATACTGCTACAGGGTTTTTTTTTGCGGGGGGGGGGGGGCTGTGGCTGGATCATGGCAGTTGTAATCTTAAGCAGTTGAAGATATCTGCTTGGGAATACCCTGAAGCAAATGGTGAACCACTGTGTGAGGCAGAATGCTGGACTGGATGGGCTGTGGCCTGTTCCAGCAAGGCTGTTCCTATGTTCTTATGTTGTAGTCCAAAAACCACAAAGGTTTCCCTGACTCAGAGTGGGCCACCCTGCCCTTGTCCTGAACAATGAAGCAGCACCTCCGAAATCTATCTGTCATGGGCTTACTTGCTTCGAAAAAGAGGATTTACAATCATCCTTGGGTGAGCTGTATTTTTTTAATGTGCACATCTCTTGTGTTATTGTGAAATAAGTTATAGAGAGGCACCAGTTTCTGAGCACATGGGTTGGGAAGAGAAACATTAGTTCAGAAACATTAATTTTGGACAAATGTTTAAAATTAACACATAATTTCATTTCTAATCAAGTCTGGTATGAATATGCCACATCTAATCCTACTCAGAACATAATGGAAATTCTTCTAGAGATGCTAATTGTGCTGATGAAGAAAAGAAAAATGCTTCCCAGATGATTCGTTTATGACTCTATTCTCTCTATTCCCCCCCATGTTAAATCATCTGTTTTTCAGGTGCAGGGCGCATTGGAGTAACTTTTGAAAGGCTGCACAACTGTTTCAGAAAACACACAGCTAGGATGAGAAGCGTGCCAACATATTTTTAGACATTTTTACTGAGATGCTTGCTCCACTGGGTTCAATGGGGGTAACTTCCAGGTAGATGTGGACAGGATGGAAACCTTTACCATCACCCTGCCTGTTTTTGTTGTGAATGCAGCTCCATGATGTTTTTCAGAGCATAACCAAGAGAGGTTGTCGATGCGGGGAGCCTCTGTCTTGACACAGTGGTTCATCCTGAATCACCAAGGAGAATTGTAAAATAGAAATATCTACTGCATTTACAACTCCTTGCAAATCAGTTCTGGCAAGCTGCCAGCATCATTGTTCCACAGAGAAGTTTCAGATTTTACGGCTTTCAAAAGGGTTGAAAAGCAACAGAGGTCCAGTAAGATAAAGTAGATGAGATCTACTTTAGTAGATCACATCCTATCAGGATCTATAACGACTTGGGCCCGTCATGTTAACACATTGCAACTTCCTAATTATTTCGAACCCATTATTTCAATACACTTTCAATTCTCTTTATTCTTAATGGCTACCATTTGTAAATAAGTTCAGATTGTCATGAATATTATTGCATACAAGTGGCCTTGTTTCCAGACTTGGTTGAGGCTAGCTCATTGCTCTGCAATTACTGTATTGTACTTTTACTAAACATCTGTTCAGACTGCAATATTAAAATATATTTAAATAGTTTTTTTTCCACCCCACACCCCAAAAATTATTTCAACATCCTATTACATTCAAAAGTTCACATCTTGACAAAGGAGTCTCAGGATTCTTTATGAAACAAAAGCCGTTTTAAATAGTCATTTAATGAGCATATCAGCCACGACAGCATGCCTTTAGCCCCTGGGTCACATTCTTTTCTCATGGCAGATGAGATACTAACCAGCACATTTCAAAATGTGTGTGCAAAAATGATCCAAAAGCATTACTATTCTGTTTTGGCATTTTCATCAAAGCTCCTTATCGGCTGCTCTTTTCCTCTTAAGGCCCCATTTCCCTAGTTTGGCAAAGATTAATGAGCATTTCTCCTCCTGAGGCCCAAGAATTTCCCTCAGATAGATAGTACGTGACTTCTGCTGAGGTGAGCAAAGAAACCTTGAATAAAATAGGTCCTCTGACTCGATGTCTCTCTCGCGTGACATCCCTGTGGATTTTCCTCAAAACAACATTCTTGAGATCCGAGTCACATTGTTGGACTGTAGAAGAGTGTTTGGTCCCTGCAGGGGACAAAACATGTTTACACCGTCAGAAAAAGGATGATGCTCCTTGTACCAAGTGACAGAATCGATGTGTTTCTGCCATCTGAGAGTGTAAGTTCTCTGTCAGCCACAGAAGAAGAGCGAAATTAGAGTGACATGCAGGGGGGGACGTGAGGAAACCTTCTACAATGCGGCAAGGACCTCTTTAGAAAAGTTCCACAGCTTGGAAAGGTCTCTTTCTGAATCCACAACTACCTAATACCAGGGAACTGCTGGCTGAGGCATTCTGGGACATGGAGTCCCTCAAAAGTAATTCCCCCAAAATCTGTTCAGTTGTGTCATAGCCACAGATTAGGATAGCCGGTCTTCTGGCTCACAAGAGACCTTTCTAGATAGTACAGAAAGATAATATTGTGTCATTGTGTCTATCTAATCCCAACCCACAACACAGGAAACCCATAACTAGAATATCTCTAGTGCCTCTGTTTGATAACCTTCAACAAGGGAAACCTCACCAGCCAGCAAACCTGCCAGAATTCCACTCCTCTCTCACATACAAAATACCAGAACTAGGGGACATCCACTCAAATTGGGGGTTGGGAAAATGAGAACAGACAAAAGAATTTTTTTTTTACCCAGTGTGTTGTTAGTCTGTGGAACTCCCTGCCACAGGATGTGGTGATAGCATCTGGCCTGGATGCCTTCAAAAGGAGACTGGACAGATTCCTGGAGGAAAAGTCCATCACAGATTACGAACCATGATGGAGATGTGTAATCTCCAGGCTTAAAACCGGGGTACTTCGAGGGCCAGATGCAGGGGAGTGGTATCAGGAGACAGATATCTAGTCTTGTGTACTTCCAGATGCATTTGGTGGGGCCACTGTGAGTGAGATACAGGAAGCTGGACTAGATGGGCCTTTGACCTGATCCAGCATGGCTCTTCTTATGTTCTTATGCTCTTATGTTCTTAAAAGAATGGAAGGTGCAAACCCTGTATAGTATAATGGGGTTCCAGGAGACCTGGGACAGTATATTGTTGCTTTGGCTTATATACTGTCCATAGTGCTTGAGCATTCTCTGGGCAGTTTACAACATAATGATACAAACCACTTGCCCCCCACCCCCACCAAGATGGGCATTCATCTTGGAAGGATGGAAGGATGAGTAGACCTTGGCCAGTGATCTGAGAATCAGTGACAATCGAACTCAGGTTGTGAGCAGAGGCTTGATTGCAGTAATGCAGTTTAATCACTACACCATGGGGCTCCTGTGTGAGTTTCAAATAGTCTGGAGGCCATAGAACTCTTAGGCCTGCTCTAACCACTATGCCAGAGTGTCCTCTAGAAGATAAGACAAGGTTGTTCTTGCCATGTCCTCTTGTATCCTATGTTTTGTACACCTGCCCTCCCCCTGTGACCTGCAGCTCATCACCTGTGTGGACAGCAGCGAAGAAAAAACAAGAGACCCCATTCCTATCCCATCTCACCTTGTACTGGAGGATTTATATTCATGCATCAGTGGGTTGGAGCATCTGGCCGATTCTCCACTGTGTGTCATGGGAGAAAAACTAGCCAAGATCACTCAGAGCATGTCTGGCTGATGAGAATACAACCCTTACTGCTTTAGGAAAGTGATGCAGCCCCAAAGCACCCACAGAAGGAGGGACAGGGAAACCACTTTCAAACAGTTTATACAAGGGGTACCCAAACTTTTTGTAAGGAGGGCCAGATTTGGTGGCTGAGAATGTGTCAGGGGCCGGTTGCTCCCTGCCCCTGCCACCCCATTGCAACCCCACCCACTGATCCCTTGCAACCCCACCTGCAGGAAGGAAGGCGGGAACCAAGGGAAGGAGGGAGGGAGGTGGAAACCAAGAGAGGAAGGAAGGAAGCTGGGGAACAAGGAAGGGAGGGAGGGAGGGAGGGAGGTGGGGACCAAGGGAGGGAGGGAGGAAGAAAGGAAGGTGGGGACCAAGGGAGGGTGGAAAGAAGGAAGGTGGGGACCAAAGGAAGCACAGGGAGCTGTGGCCACAGGTCGCCCCTTGGAAGAGGTGATCTGTGTGACCTTGCACGCCCCCAAGCTCCCCAGCGGTGGCGACGGCTTGCCCGCCAGCCCACCCCAAAGCTCCTTGGTGGTGGCAGAGGCCTACTGGCCTGCCAACCCCCACACATTCCCCTGCGGTGCCGGTGGCGGTAGACCGCCCGTCCGCCTGTCCGCCCAAGCTTCCCAGCGGCGCCGGTGTTCCCGAGCTTCACAAGGTTCCCAGAGGTGCTGGTGGCGGCGGCCCGCCCATGTGCCGAGCTTCACAAGGTTCCCAGTGCTGCCGGTGGCGGCGGCCCGCCTGCATGCCACCCCCATGTGCACTCCCAGCCTCACATGCTTGCAGGCTGTGTCAGTGTTGGCAGAATATTTTTTTTTAAAAAAATGGGGCGAAGGGGGGGAGGGAGGGGCGGGCCAGCCAGCCGCGGGCCACTCAGAATGGCCAGATGGGCCGGATTTGGCCCCTGGGCCGGACTTTGGGGAGGCCTGCTTTATACCTAGAAAATCCTGGGAAGGTTGCCATAACTCAGAATTGACTTGGCGAAGCATGATTTAAAAATCCAGTCTCCATGTTGATAAAGATGCAAAGCCTTTCCATTTCTATTTCTATTGGGGGTATTTTTTTTTCCTTTTGGGGGTGGGGAGTTTAAAGGAAAAAGACTCTTCCTTAACGAAAAATAAGGTAGGTCAAGTTGGAGCTCTTGAAATGAGGCCACATGACCAGAAGACTCAGCAAAGAGCCTCTGAAAACTAGATAGCAGAAATTTCTTCTCTCTTGCCCGAAGATGGGATGCCTCCAAGGAATAAGGGGTGATTAAATGCAAGCACAGACAGCTGTGGAGAGGTGGGGAGGGAGCCATCAAGAGAGAGTAAATGATAAAGAAAGCTGACAGAAAGCTGTGGGAACAAGGATTAAGCCCGGGCCTGAGGAGGGAGAAAGCTACAGAATTGGAAACTCTGCCCAATAACGGGAAAGGAAGGAGTGTGAGTTTTCCCGTGAAGGAAAACACACATGCACACACCTCCAAAGACCAAAAGGAAATTCTAAGCAAGAATCAAGAGACTTATGTGGAGGTAGCTGCTTTCAAGTCAACACATCTACCTTCTAGCAAGCGCCAGCCAGTGGGGAGAAGGGAAACTCATTAAACTATAAAAAGTCCTGTGGCATCTTAAAGACTCACACACACTGTTGGAGCTTTACGGGAAAACTGCCAGCCAACTTCATTGTCTCCAGTGGCGTGCCTCCAACCTGTCAAATATTTCAGAATGACTCCCCCATCCCCCCCCCTCAACCACCCAAATGCTGATTATCATCAACAGACAGCTGTCAGTCAAACTGAACACCGATGTCTCCTGTGCTGTCTTGCATTTCTTTTGTGAAAGAAAAAAACACAAAAAACAAAAAAAACAACACAAAGACAGAGAACAGGAGCAAATCCAAATATCCACGACCGACCCACCTCATTGGAATGCTCAATGGGCAGAGGAATCATAGAACCATAGAGTTGGAAGAGACCTCAAGGGCCATCCAGTCCAACTCTCTGCCATACAAGGACCCCCATCAAAGTACCCCCATCCAGCCTCTGTTTAAAAACCTCCAAAGAAGGAGACTCCCCCAACCTCTGTGGGAGCATATTCCACTGCCAGATCGCTCTGTCAGGAACTTCTTTCTAAGAACACCCAGAGACCTTTGGGTAATGGGTGGCATATAAGCTGTAAAAATAAATAAAAATAAAATAAAATAAAATAAAATAAATAATGTTCGAATGGAATCGCTTTTCAATATGACATCATTTCGAATGTTTAAACATGGCTATGTTATCCCCTCTCAACCTTCTGTTTTGTAAGGCTAAGCATTCCCAGTTCCCTAAACCATCACTTCCTGACCTAAGCCTTTTTCAGGCACCTCTTCCAGCTCTAAGAATTACTTATGGTTTATGGCTTGTAGCTACTGAGAAGACTAAATCACCCTGGAGACTGGAATTGCAGTAGACAGACAGACAGACAGACAGACAGACAGACAGACAGACAGACAGACAGACAGACAGACAGAC
>JAHTLZ010000129.1:95163607-95188838 GCA_023846285.1 Phrynocephalus versicolor
TTCTTCTTCTTCTTCTTCTTCTTCTTCTTCTTCTTCTTCTTCTTCTTCTTCTTCTTCTTCTTCTTCTTCTTCTTCTTCACCATCATCAGTGACTTCAGAAAACCTGAACTTCCTCTAGAAATGAACTTACTAAACTGAATTTATCATACCTTGGAAGTCTCACTGGTAAAGACCTGTCTAAACTAGAAATCTGTAGAAAAAGAGGAAGGCCAAGTTTGAGATGGATCAACTAAAAAACAGCCTCCAGGCCTCAAGTTTTGTAAGACCTGGAGATTGATGTTAACAATGCAATCTTTTAGAGATCATTAATTCATTCGGCTGACATATGCTGGAAATGATTTTATGCCACATAACAGTTATGAATGTCAGCTATATCTCACCAACAAAATAAAGCAAAGCAAAAGCCTGCTTCCCCATATCTCCTCTTTTAAAAATTTCAAAGAGAACCTTATTATGATTTCTCATTTCCCTGCATTTGTGTGTATAAAATAAATCCTGCATGTGTTGCTAAGGGAAGGCAGTTTGCTATATATACCTATAAAATGCTCAGGAAACCTATAGGGTTATATAAATAAGTAATATAGGAATCATTATGAGCTATAAAAATCATGACCAAGGGAAACATAAAAAGCTTACACATCCAGTCGGGAAATCTCAGAATACCAACAGCTTCCCCCTTAAAAGCTGTTATTATGGAACAATTCAAACAGTTGTGAATGCAAAACAGGAAAGCATGCCCTACAAATGAGTAGTTTTAATGTGTTCCATCTTTTCTGGTCCAGCGTATCCCCGTGAAAAGTTAATTGTATTTACAATTGCTATAAATTTTGAACATATATGTATATAGCAGGGTATTGCCTTCCTTTCATCTCTAAAATTTTACAGTTTTACCTTCAATGATAAAATGATGGCTCTCAGCAATTTCTAGAAGCAGGAACATAGTTTCAAGATTATAAGTGATACTCTCAGTGTTTAACATAGCCCCTGAAGAAGGCTTCCAAAGCCGAAACGCGTTGGGCTTTTGATTCAGTTAAGCACCTTTTTGCTTAGCATCCTGAGACTTTGTCTCTTTTGACTCGTTGGTTCCTTTGGATGCTCCAATTCTTTTGGCTCTTTACTCTCAGCAATTTGTCCAATGTTTTGGCTGAAGGCACACTCTTAGGGCACCAAAGAGAACATTCCAGATGCCGTATGTGAGCGCTAGGTTTTCTGGAAAGATTCTGATGATTTCATTTTCATCACATGGGGCTGGGATGGAGGGTGACTTTTCTCTTGAGGCTCTAATGATTGCCTATTTTTTTGTTTGGCTTGGAAGCCTTGTTTTCTGAAGTCCTATCAGTGATGGCGAACCTTCAGCTCTCTAGATGTTTTGGACACCAACTCCCAGAATTCCAAGACTGTTTTAATGGGGGAGTTGTATTTTTTTGTTCTCATGTGTGTTTTAAAGGGATTTTATTTAGCATTTTAAAAATAATTAATCTGTATCATTGTTTGGATACTGGAATTTATTGTATGTTTAACTGTTTTCTTATGTGGGTTTTAAAAATCTTTGGATGTTGCTTTGGGTCCCTCTGAGAGAAAGGTGAAGTATAAATAATAAAAAAGGTACAATAAGCAAGGTAGAAGGTAAATATAAAGCTTCCCCCCACCGCACATGTGTGCTAGTCATTTCCGCCTCTAGGGGTGGTGCTCATCTCCATTTCCAAGCCAAAGAGCCAGTGTTGCGTAAATCCGTGGTCATGTGTCTGGCATGGGTAAACATTTCTGTGCGAGGAACACTGTTTACCTTCCCACTTTTAACAGAGTTACCATCCACCCACCCTTCACCAGCTTTCTTTACTATCCAGCTTTCAGTACATAATACTTCAAAAAAGCTCACATTAAAATATAGCAATTACAGGTGGGCACGAACCAGAAAACCCATGGTTTGGGTTCGTCTGGTTCGGGCCCACCCTTGGTTCGGTTCGGGTTATTATTGGTGGCAGCGGTAGCTGCCACCAATAATGGTTCGAACCGAACCATTTTTCCCGTTTCGTTTCATTCTAAAATCACTCTGGGGTTTGTTATTTGTTTTATTACATAATTAAATGAATAACGAATAACAAAACAAACTAAAAGTTCATTTCATGCCCATCTCTAATAGCAATTAGTCTTTAAGGTGCCAAGATATTTTTGTCTCTCTATTTTTAAAATTCTCCTTTTGTTTTCACTTGATGTTTTAAAATCTGGCTGCCTCAAAGGCCCACAGTTCAGAAAATGGGCCCAAACATATTTTCATCAAACGTGGAAGTGAGTACATTAAGTAACGCATTTAACTCGATGCATATATGAGGGGCAAAGGCAGAAAAACATTACATACTGGAATGTGTTTCGATAAGAGGAAGACTCAAGGAAGGAAATGCCAGCGAGATTTAAAAAAAAAATTAATGAAATCAAGATGGGGAGATTTCCTCTCCTTGCTGCTGAATGCAGAGAGGAATACAGGCAAACAAAAGAAAAGAAAAACAAAAGAAGCCCCAAGATTTTAAAATTACAAAACAGCTTTGGTATTTTGTGTGCGTGAGAGAGAAAGAGACCTAGGATGACCATCTCTGTGTCCACCTAAAGAGTCCAATGAACAGATAGTGATGGAATGCTGAAGTTTTGTCAGGAAGACGATGGAGACCAATGGTTGAAGGGTAATCAAGAAAAGTCATGTTTCGCTGTCTGAGGTTCTGAACATTCCTCCAGAACCTAGAAATGTCACTTTTTAAAATGTTTCCCAAGCTCTAAATCCACTCACTGCAGCACTTTTTCACATGTTCCACTTAATTCTTTTCCATGTCAATTGTAAACACCCTCAGCATCAAGTGTTGATGCATCAAACTCTGGAAGATGGCTCAATAGCATGAGCCATTGCGACCCACACACTCAACTGTTCTGTCACTGTGACCCAAGGAAACATGTGCAAGGGGTTGAGAGAAATAAAGAGGTTGTTGTGTTCTTCAAAATAACTCTAGCTGTGGCTTGGTACTGTCAAGAATTACAGAGCTTATTAAGCACAGCCTAGTTACCGGTGTATGAGGTATATCTCATTAATATATTAGACAGAGAAGATGGGTGGTTTGAGAGAGGGGTCAGGGAAGCCATTCATGTGAGCATTGAAAACCCCTCTCTCAACAGAGGTGTGGGGGCTCAGGGACAGTCTATCTACTACTTATCAAGCAGTGATTTCAACAATACCCAGACAAATCAAAAATACTTCACACCTCCACCAGCAAAGCAGCTAATGACATACGTTATGGATGTTGGTGTGAAAAGTCAATTTCTAGCACCAATGATGGTGTGCTGCCCACTGGCATCAATATAATAAAAGAGCATAAGATGGAAGGAAAAGGCATGGAGAAAGAAGATTTGTATGAAAAGAAAGAAATGAAAGAAGGAAAGATGAAAGAAAATTCAGAGGCTTCAGGGCCAGATAATCAGGATAGGAAACAAGAAGGGTCAATACCTGAGTTGGTGATTGAAGGAATGTGGATATTTGACAAGGAAGCCGACAAATGGGATGAGATCGCCTGGAAGGAGGAAGGAATAGGAACATGAGGTAAGATTGCAAACTGACAGTTGGGAGACAGTTGGAAAGGAAGAATGGAGAAGGGAAACTTCGTCTGGGAGCACTGGCCCTTGGCAAGCTCCGGTGAGGGAAGAATATCTCAGTTGAAGGGATCAAGAAGTACCATGGTGGGCTCACCACCCATGTTGCGGTACGGTTTGCCCGGGGTGGAGAAAACTCCCACCTATGCGAGAGCCAAGCACCGTAGTGTTAATGAGAGTAACTGAACAAGTTGCAACTGTTGACAGTGAAAAGTTAATGTTGTGTCACATTAAAGATTTGTACTGTCTGGAAGTTGAGCCATGGCAACTGGACTTCTTTTCTTGAGAGATTGAAACATTTCGCTGCTCATCCAAGCAAAGAAGGAGTCTGGTTGTTAACTCGTTGTCAAATAAAAGTTTATATTAAATTTTAAGGAACCATCTGTCATTGATTCATTAACCGAGTTAAATATAAATGAAGGAAAAACCGAACCCATTCACAGTTGGGAAGGTTTTAAAGCTGGGACTTTTATGCACCTTAGGCCATTGTCCACCTAATGAGCCTACTGAGGCTATTGTCCACCTAATGAACCTATTCAAGCCATTGTCCATCTACTGAGCCTATTTTAGACCAAGGTGACATGAGGTCAAAATGGAGGACTCATAACTAGCTTTCCTCAGACTGATGAAGCTGCTTGGATAAGCAGCGAAATGTTTCAATCTCTCAAGAAAAGAAGTCCAGTTGCCATGACTCAACTTCCAGACAGTACAAATAATGTTGACTGGTCCAATGCAATTTAATTAAAGTCTTAAATTACTGTTATTTAGGTTGATATTGTGGTATTGTGGTCCTTTGATTTCTTCCAATAACACAGTCTGTTCCTCTTCCAAAATGGCAGCACAATTACAATATAGGGCAAAATCGAAATCGAAAGCATACTGACCAACTGGCTGTTCAAGACACTGTATCTCTCCTTCAGGTTTTGATTGATTCAACACAGGGCCAATCTAACTGGCCAAAGGGGAGGGGGAAAACATAATGAGACAGGCTTTGATTGATTCAACACAGGGCCAATCTAACTGGCCAAAGGGGAGGGGGGAAACATATAGCCTCTTAACCAACCTGGGTACTTGGGTGGCAGAGGCAGTAGCTGATAAGATTTAAACCCCTATTGCAGAATAAAGACAATAAAGCAAATGCCCAGGTTGTCTCGGGCAGCAGCAGAGTTTGTACTTGGTCTGCACTCAGAGGCTGGCTGGGCCCAAAATGAAAAGGGGCATGTTTTCCAGAAGGTTGACAAGAGATGAATAAAACACTCTTGCAAAATTTGGTCTGATTGTTTCCAGTCAAGAGCTGCTGAAATTATATGAAGGGTCACCTGTAGTCCCAGGGGCACGGATCTCCCTACTTCACCTACACCCCACCAAAAAGAGAATATTTTAATATTTCTTTGCGATTAGTGAGGCAGAGTATTTCTTGAACAGCTGTCTCTCTCTATGTGCTTGTGTTCCTTTAGGTCTAGACAACAGCAGGAAATGCATGTAAAGCAATGGTGAAAGCAAAATTAGGGGCCTAGAACCTAGAGTTCGGGTCTCAAAACAAACTTTCACACATCTGGTTAATGTGAATAAATGTTGACGGAAGGCCAGTGATGTAGAGGAGCCAGAGTTCACAAGGTTGAAGTTTTACGATTTTTTTTTTCAGTAGCAGGGACTATGGCATCCCCTGCCATCCTCTTCCTTTTTTAGCTAATCCCTCTGAGATTAGCTAAATTATACACATTAGTTGAATTAGTTTTCCTAGAGACGTGTTAGTCTTTTCAAGAATTTCAGTCAAAAATTAATGAAGAACCAAACCAAAACAAAAGACATAAAACATGTGGCACCTTAAAGACTAACTTTCATATTGTAACGTAACGTTTTGTGGACACGTCCTCTTCTACAGACATACAGTATAGCAGCAGAATGAGGTGTGCAACATAATATGTGATGGGATATACATTTCAAGCCATATATTCACTGGCTGTAGAATATAGAGTTGGGGGAGAGTGGATAGAGGAGGGGGAAGAGGAGGGAGAGTTGATTAGTTGTAGAAGGAGGATTTGCCCAGGGTCTGTTGATATGTTTTCCTAGGAACAGTATATTGTTCAAGCTCATATATGTTGTAATGTAAAGTATTTGAGGGTGTTGGAGTCATAAATGTGGTTAAGAGCTATTGGGTTTACAAAATACCTGATCTTTATTTGTCATTATAGACCAGTGATGGCGAACCTTTGGCACTCCAGTTGTTTTAGACCACAACTCCCACAGGCCTTTGTCATTGGCAATACAGGTTTGGAGTTCCAGAAATTGTGGTCCAAAACATATACAGTGCCAAAGGTTCACCACCACTGTTATAGACCTATCCAGCTATCTGCATTGTATCCTTTCTGGATTGGGGGAACTGGCTGGTTATGGGGATCAGAGATGTGATTTTCCATGAGTTCTGCCAGACAGACAGGCATCTAAATGTGGCTCACTTGGGAGAAAGGCCTGAATTGGAAAACTTTGAGGATTAGCTAGGCATAACTCTGCCCAAGCTTCTTGTTCCTGCCCCAGTGCCAGCTGGGAACTTCTTTTTCTGAACAAGAAGCTAGGTGGAGCTAGGCCTAGTTTTCAGTTTAGGTGTGAACTCACAGAATGGAAAGCCATGTGATGCACAGTCCAGGAAACATAAAATCCCATCTGTAAAGGGGACTGCACTACCCCTGCTCCACTGCAAAAGGCTCTGTACATGATGTGGAAATGTGAAGATTGCCCAAAGTACAGGTCTTACCATCTGTCTGCTGTTGGATGCCCTGTTGGAACTATGACAGGGGCAGAGAGGAATTCTTTTGCATGTGACTCCGTGCACTGCTGGATGACAATTGCCAGTGGCCATGTTGCCTAGCAAATTCTGGGTGTTGTGCTGGAAAACATAACCAGAAGTCCAACCAAATGTACTGCATTCTGGAAACCTGAATCAGCCATCAGTTGCGGTCTCTCCACCAGGGCACCACGAGTCACGAGTACTACCCCCTTGTCCCCAGATCACAACCCGTGAGCGACATGATAGCATACAACAATATTTATTCCCATGTCTGCTTTACTGGATATGAATCTGTGGATTTAGAGTTCACTTGCGCTATTGTCTTGGTATTTGTCTGCTGCATTTTCACAGAGGCCCTAGGCTTGTTCGTTCAAAGGAAGACTTAGGATGTCTCCTGTCCTTCAAACCATCCAAGTGGGCAGCCGTCACCATGATGTATGGCAGCAAATTCCAGTTGAACGATAGACTGCTGCGTGAAAAAGTGTTCCTTTCTATACTTCCTGTGCTCTACATCAACTAGTTCCAGCAGTTCCTGAATTATGTGATGGAGAAAAGCTTTTTTCCTAATACCGAACTGTATCCACACCATCATGCTATGCTTCACCGTGTGTACTTCTGCTGCACCTCTCCTTACTCCAGTTTTCTAACCTAAAGATCTTCCCTATAAAGGAGCTGCTCCCGCTGTTTCATTATCTTGGCTGTCTTTTCCTGCACCTTGTTCAACTCTCGTTATGTGACATTGAATCACTTTTATTTTATGCAGATCCTATGAATTAGCAACCTCCGGAAGCTCCTCGTGGCGTTTACCCCTCCATAGCTAAATGTGTTTGTGCAGGAGGATGTAAAGGGTTAACGCTGTGGACCAATGAGGGAATGTGAAGGCACAGCCCACATGTTTAAAAGGCTCAGCCTGAGGGAGGAGGGAGTTAGATAAGGTTAAGAACAGTTAAGATAAGGAAGATGAGTTAAAAGATTAGAGAGATGAGATGTGAGATGTGAGACAGATGACAGAGGTTTGAGAATAGTGAAAGGGCAGAATTTGAGTGTAATCTGCTTAGTGCAACTTTCAATTAAGGACATGCAAGAAAACTTTAAACTGAAACAGCTTGTTGAGTTCAATAAACGTTATTTTACTTTATTAACATTACAACTTGAATGTGATTGTTTATTTCAACTCCATAACCGTGAATGGTGAAATGACTGAAGGCTCTGTACAGGTTCGCTGCACTCTTTACTTATTTATTTATTTATTTATTTATTTATTTATTTGATTGATTTGGATTTGATTTTTATAGCACCTATCTAGCTGAAGGGCTCTTCTGGGACCACAGTGGTCCCCCGCCCTTTCGCAGTTCATATACTGCGGTCCCGCTATATCGCAGGACCAAAGTATATGAAAAAAGACCCCCTGGGGTAAGGGGGGAAGGGCCTGTTTCAGGCCTCCCATACTTACCCCAGGACTGGTGCTGCCCCAAACGGGCTTGCAAGGGCATTCCTGGGCCTTCTGGAGGCCCCAAAAGGGCCTCCCTGCAAACCTGGAGTGACTTCTAGGTTCACAGGAAGGCCCTTTTGTGGCCTCCAGAAGGCCCTTGCAGCCCATTCAGGGCAGCACCAGGCTGGGGGTAAATACAAGAGCTCCCAGCTAGGCCCCCCAGTCCCAACCCGACCTGCATCCACATATCATGGATTTTCAATTATTGCGGTTTGGGTTGGGTCCCTAACCCCAGCAATAGGCTGGGGATCACTGTATCATCATAGAAATGTAGAGGTAGAGGAGAACCTACTAGCCTTGTTCAGGTTGTAGCATCCTTTATTTTTTGCTCTAGAATGTCCTTTCTCGGGTATGGAAGTCAGAAGTGTAAACAGTGTTCCAAATGCAGGGGCACTATAGAATTACCGTATTTTTTGCCCTAAAAGGCACACTTTCCCCATCCTCAAAAGTAAGGGGAAATGCATGTGCGTCCTAGAGAGCGAATACAGCAGTCACCACTACATATCTATCACAGATTTTCATTTAGAGATAAGATACCTGCACGGAGCATCTCCCATCTTGTGCTGCAGCCGGGATTCCGCAGTTTCAATCATCCGCAAAGAGGCTTCCTCCAGGGATCCTCTACCCACCCCTCCCCTTCTGCAGCCAAGATTCACCAGTCAAAAATCATTTTGTTTGCAAGGAGGTGTCCTTCAAACCTCTGCCCTCCCCTTCTGAAGCCTGGGTTCAACAGCTCCAATTACCTCATTTGCAAGCCTCCCCTTTTGCAGCTTGGATTCCACAGCTCCAATTACCTCGTTTACAGGCTCCCCTTCCTCCACCATAAAACCTTAGGATAAACATTTTTATCTTGTTTTTCTCCTCTAAAAACTAGGTGTGTCTTATGGCCCAGTGCGTCTTATCGGACGAAAAATACGGATAAAAGCACGTTGGTGACAATAGCCCTTCTTATTCCTTTCCTATCAGTCCATGGCACTGAATCCCACTCACCTATCCAGCCCCAGGGGTTCGTGGCTGCTGAATACTGGGGAATATTCGGAAGGCATGCGATGTGCCTTGAGCAAATCCCAAGTGTTTGGTGTTGTAAAATTTGGCACCACATTGAAGGGAAGTCTATAAATGGCTGAAGGGAAGTCTATAAATGGCTGAGATGGCTTAAAACTCACATTTGAATATGATCAGTATGCTTTAATCACAAGTCTAGTAAGGAGAAAAAAGGTGAGACCATAGGAGAGATGGGGTGTCATGGCATCTGTGTTTAGACTGTGTTTATTCTACAAGCAGGTTCTACAATCCTCAATTGATCAGGTTGAGCATTTTTGATCCTACAAGATTCTGCTGTCCATTGTTGGTGCAGTTTTTTCTTGAAAGATAATTTTCTTACATGACCATACATATGTATATATCTCAAGAACCACATATCCCTTTATGAGCCTGCCTAGGTTTTGAGAACATCAGTGGAGACCTTTCAGTCATACCATCCTCACAGGTGCACTTGGCGGGCCTTCTCTGGGAGAGGGCCTTCTCTGTCGTGGACCCCAGACTCTGGAACTCCCTCCCAGTGGAAGCTAGGCTGCCCCCATCTTTACTGTCCGTTTGTAGGCAGGTCAAGACATTTCTCTTCAGGCAGCCTTTCCCTTAGCTATTGGCTATCTGAGAGGTTGTGTTTTTTTAATGCATTATTTAAATGTATTTTAGTACAGATAGTATTTACTGTTTTAAATATAAATGTTTTAAATATTTGTATACTTGTTTTTACTGTACTTTTAAATACAGTGGTACCCTGACTTAAAAGCCATTTTACTTAAGAGTGGAAAACTGTTGGCATTTTTACTGCCGCCTTACAAATTTTAGATATGGTCTGCTCGACTTACAATTTTTTTTCATTTTTTAACTTTTTTTAAAAAAATTAGATAGGTACCCCAATTTAAGAGTAGTTTGACTTAAGAGCATGCATTCGGAATGGATTAAATTCGTAAACTGAGTTACCACTGTATTGTCATTTCAATGATGTAAGCCACCTTGGGTCCTTTGAAAGGAGAAAGGCAGGGTAAAAATATTTTAAATAAAGAAATAAATATTTTACCTAGTATACTGTTTCATCAGAAATGATTTGGTTTTTTTTGGGGGGGGGCAGAAATCACATTACCATCAGCTTTTAGATTTATCCCACTGAGAATGTGTAATCAATTTATGCAATGTAATCAATTTATGCAATAATGCAAAACTTTGCTTCCTTTTACCTTATTCAGAATAGATGCCACACCTCTAAGACATATTTGGATAAAACAAAGTAAAAAGGGTGAATGCAAGCATCCAAAGTACTGTAAAATTTATTGTTTTAAGTATTGCAGCTTTTCAAGAATAGAATGACATATCATTGCCACTATTGGTTACTGTTACACAAGAAGCGTTTTACAATAAGAGTTGTGGAAAATTGGCATCAGAGTACATAGTCATACTAAAACAGCAAAATATAGATAAGTACTGTGTTGCATGTACTGTCTATTATTTACGTAAGTTTTTTTTTATTTGAACATAAAAAATCAGGATACAGGACTGTGTCTATAACAAACTCCAAAGCCAAAAGCAATGCAACTGGAAATTGAAGGAAATATTAAAACATTGAAATGTGAGTATAAGGCAGGCAAATTAGGACTCAAGTGAAGTCCTTCATGAGCTTCTATATTACAGCAAAAATTTGAAAGTGTAGTTCCTGGAAAACTTTTGTGTTTCGTCCCCAACACCTTTAGTTTTGTGTTGTACATGGGGAATATATATTTTATATAGATAGATAGATCTGAGAGCCATACAGATCACGAAAGAGAATATGAATAAATTTTGTTCCTGGTTAGTTAATGTTTATACTACACACCTTGCTTCTTTTACTTGACTCTAAAAGAGGGAAAATGGTGGATTTTTCTTTCCATTAAATATAGCATTTAGTGCAATTTTTAAGGGAGATTAAGAACAATTTCTTTCCCAATTCTCCGCACTTAACAGCCAACCATCCACAACCTTATTCTTAAGTTTTGGAAATTCTTAATTTTTAAGTGGATCAGACTAACCCTAATACTTGCTGTTGCTTATATCAAGATTCATAAAACACAGAAATTAGAATGCCTTAGTGGAGTATTTCCAGATCCAAACTCCTACCAAATAAAAATAAAAATAAACATAAAACATTTTAGGGAGTGGAACTGGTTTAAAAATAGCCTTTGTCCTGGTGCAAGATGCCGCACAGAGAACTGGAGAACATACTGCCTAACCTCACTCATGGAATTTCTGAGAGATAGACAGGAGAGAACAGGAGGTTACCAAACAAAAGTGTGGTCTTGTTTTCTTTCTCTTTAATTTCTTTTTTGTTGTTTTGTTTTGATTTGGGTCTCATTTCCTCTGTCTTTGATTCAAAGGATTTCAATTACAACTTTTATCAGCGGTCTGGAATGCACTTGTCCTCTCAGTGGCCAGGTGGCCTCTCTTTAATGTTGGGGAAAGGAAGCAAAAGAGGAGGGTTTTTAAAACTTATTAACTAGAGATGGGCACGAAACAATTTTGTTCTGTTTCGTTTTGGTTTGTTTCCTAATGAAATGAAAAACAAACTGGCTTTAAAAAAAAGAAATGAAACAAAACAAAAATTTTCGGTTCATTCCATTTCGTTTTTCGTTCCCCCATCAGGCATGTTGGGGGAGAAGTGCAGGCTTTGTACTCTTTTTTTAGCCACCAAAGGAAGCAGCAATGCCTGCCGTCATCGCTTGCTTTGTGGACTAAAAAAAAGTTTTAAAAAGCGGTGATGGCCGCAGATGCTACTTGCTTCAGGGGCTAAAAAAGTAGTAAAAGCCCGTGCTCCCCCCCCCCAAATACATAGTTAAAATCATAAAACATAAAAAACACATTGAACACACAGTTAGTTACATAAAACACGACGTAACCCGCAAAACACATAAAAAACAAAAAATGAAACATTTTTTTAAAAAATCATTTCAAATGCAACTAAATGAAACAAGGACCAACAAAACAAAAAAGCCATTTTAGCATTTCGTGCCCATCTCTATTATAAACGGCACCCTCCTCATTGTCTATGAATATCAGAGATGAGAAATATTTTTCTAGATTACCATTTCCAGAATTGCACGGCCACCATGCCTACCAGCAGGTTCCTGTGTGCCACAAATGTACACTGAGATTTCTAGCAGAGGTTCTGCAGAAGCTGGCAACTGGTACTGCCCAGGTCTGTTGTCTTTTAAAGGCTAGGAAAGATTTTTCCAATTTGTTTGGGCTGGTTTAGAAGACTAGGACATCTGTGGACATGAGCTGCAGATCTCATTCCAAAAGAAGGTGCAAAAGCTATATGTAAGCAAGTGTTTAAAGGCGCCACAAATCAACACAGAAGTAGTGCTCAAATCCTGTTTTGGTACTGTTCAATCTAAGTTGCGACTTTTTTTCTCTTTACAGACCTCTGGGTATATTGAGCGAGAAGCTTTGCCTACTGAATTTCACCATCTGTCCTAGAGACCCAGTAGATTAAAATGCGGAAACGTTAGAGTCAATGTAATGGTTCACTAATACCACTGAAAGCAGGAATACAACTGAGTAGTTGAATGTGTTGGGTGGGCCTCAGTGAATCACAGCCTTGAAGCAAACATAATCTATCTGCTTCTTAATGGAAATAAAAAGCAAGCGAGGCAACACCCCTCTGCCTGCCAGCATCAAGTAGTCTGGATGGATAAATAAACAAACCAACCTCTCAGAATTCTCACATTTCAGAGAGAGAGAGCTCTCTTGAATGCCTTCTCAAACCAGTCGTGGACTGAGCAGGTAACTCAACAAATTTAAAAGCCACGTTTAGAGGGATTAAAACATAATTTAAGGCTACATACACTCATAGGAGACCTTGGGTGGTTTGGTGGGGGGGGGGGGAGAGAAATTTCAGAGAATTAAAATACTGTACATGTATTTTTTCTTTTGTCCTCCATAATCAAGCTCAAATGTCTTACTCTGTGGGGTGGGCTTTACCTCCCAAATGTCATTTTTCTTACAAGCCAACAAAGGAATTAAAAATGGAAGCATTCTATGGCTTTCCTTCCTTTCTAGTCTTCTGTTAAAGCCTAGAAAGTGAATCCAGTAACAATGTCGGCAGGCAGTCAGCGCTAGATTTTGGGGAGTCCCTCAGTATGTTGCTCTCCATGAAACCATCCCTCTGAGCAGATCTCTCATCTTCCTCCCCACTGTTACAGCTGCCTGTTCCCCTCTGGGCTCAGGCCACGCTGCCATCGAGAGCGAAGGGTACATGCGTAACACTGCTCCACGTCAGCGCCCTAACTGGGAGTCTCTATGGAAGGACAGGGCAAGGGGTAACTTAACTGTGAGGGAAGTCTAGGCCAGAAGGTCATGCATTGAGACACCCTCCAGTAGCATATGCCCTGACCTGTTTTCCAACAATGCCCCGCCAATATCTTATGGCAAATTCATTGTATCTGCCCATTCTGTACAAGGCACTCAAGCAACTTTTTAACAACCTCCCCTTATGCTGGCAGAGCTGTAATGATGGCAGCTTTTTGATATGCAACCCACCCTTCCCCCTAGAACTGTTGAGAATGGGGTTTGTGTGTAGCAAACATGCTTAGTTAAGACCACAGAACAAAGAAAAAAGAGTAACAACAACTAACAGCAACAGCAAAACCACCAACATTACTATTCACTCATTTTGGCTCAAGAGGGCAGGAGACATATTTAAGTTTGTCTTTTGGATGGAATTCCCCATTGCCACATCCACCACAGGTTACTACCCTACTGGAGTAGGAGTAGGATATGTGCATAAAAATGTATTCAAGTTACCTTCACAAACAGTCCCAAAGGAAATCAGGTGATAAGACAGGGAGGGAGCACCTTACACGACTAGGCACATCAAATGGGGTTGAGCGGGGAAGGAATGGGTGTACAGCTCTAACAAGGGGTACCCTTTAAAAAAAGAAAGAAAGAGGATTTTAAAGGGAAAGTGACCACTCCCTGGAAGTTCCTATCACTAGTAATGATTAGATTCCCTTCCTGGTTTTTTACTTTTTTGTTCAAAAAGGGAGGTTTACAGTTTCTTTTAATAAGGCACTAAATAGACTTGTCACATAAAGGAAAGATACATTTTTAAAAAACTTCTATAAATTCATCAACTTTGTACCTTTCATAGGAAGCTAGATTTATTCCTTTCAGTACTTTTTTTAAAAAAAGTCTGTAAATTGTAGGTGTTTGTAAAGCTATTGTCAAGGAACTATGGAGAGGAGGTTGCAGCACTGTAAAAAAAGTTTCAGGAACTTCTTGCCAGGCAAAAGAAAAAAAAGGCAGATTTTTTATTTTAAAATGGCAAAAACTTCAAGTTCATCTCTTTATTTTTGTCATTATCATCCTCTTATATATCATCCTCTTTATATATATATATATGGCATCCCCAATAGTCAGAACTTTAAACACTGCTGTCAGGCTGGTTTCTGGATAGTTTGGTGATCTTTGTTTGTTTATATCTTCTTCAAGTAATATAAAAGCCACATAGTAACAAGTTATTGCCATTGTATCTTTGACTTATGTTACCTTACTGGTTAGCATCTGGCAGCAGGCGGTAAGTTTTGTTGTAAGAAATAAGGACAAAAATAAAAACAAATGGTCACTTGGTACTGTTCCCTCTACTTCTAGTTCCTCTCTCCATAACTGGATTCTTGCATTCCCCTAGCAGGCGGAAACTGTGTAGCCATAAAAGTGGCCAACTTCTCCATTAGCTGTAGTAGCTGTGCCTTTATCAGCAGTTTAAGAGGCAAGAGCAAAGAAAAGTCTTGCTGAATCAAAGGCGCTTCTCGGCCCACATCCTGCTGCTCACAGGGGCAACGCAATTACTTCCAAGTACTCAAAATGTGGGGTCATGGAAACCTTACTTTTCATCCCGCCCTCACCCAGTCCAACAGCTCTTCACTAATCAATGAGACTTTTACAGACTTGGTTTGCATACACCTTCAGGTGACTCTCTTTGCAGCACCACTTTCTTGCTGACTTCTGTCTGTGGTATCAATTAATATTAAAAAAAGCAGAACAGGATGATACTGGTGAGCTGGCCATCTTTCCAACTGTGCCCACGATACACAGAACAAGGGTTTAATTCTGTCACACTTTTTTTTTTTAAAAAATCCCTCTTTGTAATTTATGCCTGTCACTCACTTGCAATCAACCACATACAAATTCACCATGACGATCTCACAAGCATCTGATCAGACCTTTTTTTAAAATACAGTATATATATATATATTTAAAATGTAAACAATAATGTTGTAAGACACAAATGCTTGATGAAGTGAGACAGAGAGGGGGGAAAACACTTAAAGATGGCATGCAGTGATTTGTTTGAAGGGGGATTAGAGAGCAAACCTCAGACACAGAAGGATGATGCGTTGGTAAGAGTTAATGAATGAAGGCCAGCTTTCAGAAGAGGGGGGAGGATTAGCTGCTTCTAATGCATTAAGGGAAACTCTTTAGGCTTGCAACACCTCATCGGAATTGACGTGTGGGTCCCTCTTCCACTTAACAACCAGGAGGAGCCAAGAAAGTGAACAGCTTGAGAAAGGGGCAAATGAGAACCCTCCAGCCAGCAAGGGCTACTGACTGTGCTTATGGCATGATTCTAAGACTGGTAGTAAAATAACTAAAAATTAAGTCCCATTTCTAAAGTCTGCAAAAGTGATAATGCAGAAAGAAATGGCAGCAAGGTGATCACCACCACCACCACCCCAGTATAAGAAAAGCATAAGGGTGGAATCAATCCCAGGATTACCCACACGGGTGATTTTTCTCCCCCAGTTCATAGAGCTGTGTCTAGATCAGGCATGGTCAAACTTCGGCCCTCCTGATGTTTTGGACCACAACTCCCAGAATTCCAAGCCTGTATTTCCAATGGCAAAGGACTGTGGGAGTTGCTGTTCAAAATATCTGGAGGGCCAAAGTTTGGACATGCCTGATCTAGATGTTGTTTGACTAGGTCTCTGAGCATCCCCAATCAGCATGGTCAATGGCCAATGGATTCTGGGAGGTGTAATCCAACCTCTTACAGCAGGCATGTCCAAACTTCAGCCCTCCTGGTGGTTTGGACCACAACTCCCGGAATTCCAAGCCTGTATTGCCAATGACAAAGGACTGCGGGAGTTGTGGTCCAAAACATCTGGAGGGCTGAAGTTTGGACATGCCAAGACCTACGGGAAAGGCTTCCATAGCTGACCAATGTCTTCCCCTCTTCTGCTGCCCCTTTCTGCCTAAAGCTGCAAGGCGGTGGGTGGGTAGAGAGGACTTTGCTGCCAGCAGTTCATGGTTTAAGATGCTATCCTGGGGAAAATTCTGCAGGCCTAGAAGATCCAACACAGAGGAGAACAGGGCTTGTCAACCTTCCTCTACTAAGCTTAAATAAAACCTTGTGGAAAACAGAGATGCCCCAAAAATAGCATTTTGAACAGTGATCTATAAGGCAATGCTTATGGAATCTGGAAGCTCCGGGTCCCCCTCTTTTATTACCTTGATTTAGGATGGCCAAAACAGCTTGACATTAAAAAGAAGAGGAAGAAGTGGAAGAAGAAGACAAGTTGAGCCATCACCCAGTCTTTAAAATGATGGCAATTTAACAACGGATTACAGTTTGATGGTCCTCGGGAAAAATTAGTGAGAAAATTGAATAGAAACGGGTTAGACCAGTGGTTCTCAACCTATCGGTCCCCAGATGTTCCTGGACTGCAACTCCCAGAAACCCCATCCAGCACAGCAAGTGGTGGAAGCTTCTGGGAGTTAAAAGTCCAGGAACATCTGAGGACCCACAGGTTGAGAACCACTGGGTTAGACTAACTTGCTGCTAAGGAGGTTTCATCCTGTTAAGCTCAATCATGCAACATATCATAGATGCCACAGGACAGATTTTTTTTTTTAAATTGGGAGTTTCTTCATTTGTCCCAATTTTGAGGGTGGTAGTTCCACTTTCACTAATGAATGGCACACCTTGGAAAGTTATCAGTCATTGCTGTGAAGAGTCCAGTTTTGTTCCCGGGTTATGTTTTGTTTTGGTTTTTGGTTGCTGCTTTGTTCTTTGAGGAAAAAAAAGGTCTAAAAAGAAGATAGCTGTGTGGGGCAAAATAAACACTGCTTTAAAAGGAAGCCTATTTAGTTGTACCCACCCACAAGTTGTAATAAAAAAAAACAAGGAGGAAACATTACATGAAGAAAATACCCAATACTACTCATGTTATATCATGACCATAATTTCAAATCTTTACCACTGAGGGTAAGATGTCACAGGTGCTCTTGTAAGCTATTTCCCACCACCCAAGGATAGGAGGGACCATTTGCAGAGATGTCCCCAGTACAGGCACAAAAGGGGATGCCATATTTGCTTCAGAGCCGTAACTATCTAATTCTGCACCCAAGCCAAGATGTGTAAAATTGTTGCCCTCAGCTCATCGCTGTTCTCTGAAAAGAGCAGACTGACGGGGAGCAGGCAGCATGAAACTGTGAACGTACATAATGCCACAGAAAGTTCAATATTCACACAAATTCAAATTCAAGCCCCGTTTAAGTCATCCCCTCCCCGGGTAAGCTCGCTAGGTTCCAACGGGAGTAGGTGACGCCTCCCCTTTCCATTGCCACTTTCTAGACTTGAAGAAAACAGTACGTTTCTGATCAGGGTCTACACGCCATCAGGAATTCTTGAGCAATGCAGGCAGGGATGTCCCCCACCCCTCCAGACATGTTGCTTTCCACGTGCAGAGAGTGACAGGAGAGAATGGAGGGGCCAGCTACTCCCCACGACACCTAGGGAGCTTATCGAGGTAGGGAACAACCAAATAAGCCTTATGAAATGTGCCCTTTTCCTGTTGGCATAGTGTGCTTTGGATAGTACATGCAAATATATATATTTGTTATACAAGGGTCCACTGTATATATTTGTTATACAAGGGTCCGCTGTTTGTTATACAAGGGTCCACTGTATGTATGTATATATACACACACACATACATACAGTGGACCCTTGTATAACAAACAGCTTATATAACATAAAATTTGTACAACATAAAACATTCTGGAGATCGGGGAAATTTGTTTGACATAATTGCCTATGAGGAAAATCCGTACAACATAAAAATGGGATCACTCCGTTTTCAATGCATTCCTATGGGAATTTGTATAAAGGAAAATTTGCTTAACATAATTTCATGTGGAACGAATTAATTCCTTTATACAAGGTACCACTATATATATATGGGCATGGTGTGGCCACAGCTTTGTATGCCGCTAGAGAGACCTTGGACTGAGGCAACTGTTAGAAAAAAGCCAAAATTCTTCACAGGACCGAGTTCTTAAGGTGTAAATTTTGGAAACCTTTTTTTGGGTCATACTTCCAATTTCTGTAATGTACATCCTGATTTTTCAATTACAAATAGGGGGAAAATAATTTTGTTTTCATAGGGAATGTACACGAGTACATTTTTAGACTCATGAACCAGAGGAACAGATACCTAACAGCACAATAAAATAAAATAAAATACATCAGCATCATCCAAAATAGGAAGATCGCGCGCACACACACAAAAATATAAACAGTCTCTTTTTAACTCCCTCCCCCAATAGGGACCTGACAAATTGTATCTGTTGGTTGGTTTGTTTTTAATAAGGGGCAATTTGCACAGCCACCTATCTTCCACAATTAATGCAGCACATGTATATTTTATAATCAGGTATCTGGCTATACCTGTGATTCAGATGTCATAGGATTATAACTCAGTTCTGAGACATGATCGTGCCACTCTGCAGAGTTAAAAAAAAATTGCACAAAATGCAGTTCTTACATGATGTTCCTTACACTGTGGTTTCAGTCTTTATAGGTGTTCCCTCCTGCATAATTCTTTTTCTTCAACACATTTCTTTCAAGAGTTTTGTGGTAGACACGATAGAAGTTTTTTGACCAACACAAGCACTGACACATTTATATTAAAAATAGTGCAAAATTTTAACATTTATATAAATAACTCTAAACCCCTGCTTTTGTTTTTTTTGTTTTTTTTTTGTTTCGCTCTGTTTTTTTTTACAATGCAATACATGCTTTTTTGAGTTGGCTCTCAAAAATTGCCACTTTTTTTTAAAATTCTAGTTCAGAAAAACACAAAACTCCTCACCCCCCCAAATAGGCCTCTCCTAATATAAAAATACTCCTGCTTTCCCAACACACATACGGTTTCTCTTATTATTTTTTAATATATATTTATATATATATATATTGCAGATCTTTTAAACAAACGTTTTTGTGCAAATATTTTTGTCTTTAAAGTTAAGTGAAATAAACAAACAAACAAAAGTTGTAGCATTCACGCACGCACGCACGCCCACACACACACATACAACTCAACTAGAAATGAACTCAGAAGGGAAAGGGAGAAATAAAAAGACTGCTGATTTCTTTAAAAACAACCAAAAATAACAAAACAAAACAAAAAACCAAGTCTAGACAGAGCTCAACAAAGAAATGTTTTTGCAACTTTTGTTGGCTTGTGCATTCAGACCAAACATAACATGTAAATATTTATATTACACAGAGGTAGAGACAGGTGCCTTGTTTTGTACACTGCTTCCCTGCCTCTCCATATCTTTTCCCCTTGCTCCATTAAACAAGAAGTGCAGAGTGTTTATTTCATTCATGTTTCTTCTTCTCTCTCTCTCTTTTAAAAGGGGTGCCCTTTTTGTTTCTCTTTATCCTTGTTCCATGCCGTTGTGCTCTCAAGGCTATTGATTTGTGACGAAGGGTGCAGCCGCCCTCCCTCGAGGATGGAGGGCAGGCCACTGTTGTTCTGCTGGTGCTGATAAAACGCGGAGCCGGGAAAATGGCCGATGACCTCGCTGTACGTGGGGGGCGGCCCTTCCATTCTGCCATTGCTTCCGTAACAGGTCGCGCTGATGCCCGAGTTGCTGCTCGGAGGGCAGGGCCCCCCGTATACGGAATTATCTATCAGGTCACTGTCAAAGATGGTTCGGTTGGGAGGCGCGCGTACGGACTCCCGGTTGAGTTCCATTTGCTGCTCCGGATCTCGGAGCTGCAACGTGCAGGGCCCCTGGTAAGGAGGGGGCTCTTCTCCGTCCGACAGAGAGATGGTGGGTGGCAGGTCGATTTCATGCTGCATATAGGGGTAGGTCGGCTGGAATCGGTTGAAGCGGTCCCTCTGCAGGAAGGATGGAACCGCTAGCCTGTCCGTAGGTCTCGGCGTGTAGACTTGCTGCTGGAGACCAAAAGAGAGAAGAAAGGCAAGGACGTGAGTGCGTCGCATGCAGCAAGCTGCCCTTCAAGCTCTATTGGCACTCCGTTCCTTACCTCCGTTACTCCATTGCCTGACACTGTGCTTTCTGAAGGCCACAAGCTTCCTTCCTAAAATCAGAAAGAACGAGAGAAGGAAATTAAAGGGGGAAAGGTATAAAATATTGTGGCATTGTAAGGACTAGCAAGTTTGTTTTCCTGGGAACTTTTGCAGGTCCAAAGACACTGCTGTTAAACTGGTTCAACTATAACTGTGCTCACAATCTGGGGTTCAAGCCCAGGTAGCCGGCTCAAGGTTCACTCAGCCTTCCATCCTTCCAAGGCTGGTAATATGAGTACCTAGGTTGCTGTCTCTGTGTGTGTGCGATGTGTGGCCTGCATAATTACTTGTAAACTTCCCAGAGAGTGCTTTAAGCACAATGGGGCAGTACATAAGCAGCATGGCTTTCTTCGCTTTCTTCAGAGATGTTGTTTTTTATTTATGACACTTCTACAGTCTTTATCTTCTCCCTTCACGCGCACGCACGCACGCACACACACGCACACACACACACACACACACACACACACCTTGGAATTTCTCCTTAGAAGCATGTACCTTAGTTTGGGAACTAATGGTGTGGTTAGTACAGTAGGTGCCCCATATCCACTGATTCATTATCCATTGATTCAGTTATCCACAGTTGGCAAAGGAAAAAAAATTAAATAAATAATTCAGCAGCTGCAAAAAAGTACTGTCACAAACAGCAGCTGTAAAGCAAGCTACTGTCGTGAAACAGCAGTAGTAAAGCAAGCTATTGTCACAAAACAGCAGCTGTAAAGCAAACTACTGTCACAAAACAGCAGTCGTAAAGCAAGCTACTGTCACAAAACAGCAGTTTTGGGGATTTTGGGGTGTTCTCTCTTATTCACTGGAAGACCTGGAACCAATCCCCAGCGGATATCGGGGTCCTACTGTACTGAGTTAGATGGGCAGCATAAAGCAGTTTCTAAGTAGCTGCTGGGGGGTGGGGAGTTGGGACCTGAAGATGATTAGTACTTTCCCTGGTGACACCTCACAAGTTTTTGGCCAAAGCAAAATTCGATGTGGTCTTCCCAGATCCATAGCTGACCTTCTCAGCTATTTCATGGCACTATGTTGCCTGAAGTTTGAGAATAAATAAAATATTTTGCTCTGCTTCACGTTTAAGAACCTGGGCTCAACATTTGACACAGGAGGACAACAAGGGGAGGCAGACCCAACTGCTGAGAAGGGGACAGCAAGCCATTTGCTGTGACAAAGTGGCAGAAGTACAAGTTTCCCATGGGGTGTTGTTGCCTGAAAGACAATCCGCAACAGTGGGTTGCAGGGAAGGCCTTTTCCAACCCAGCTGCCAAGGAACTGCTAAAAGGGGCCACCATCTGCTGGGTATCCTTTGACTTGAATTCCTGTGCTGAGCAGAGGGTGGGACTGGATGATCCTTCCAACTCCACCATTCTATAATTTTATGAGACAGGAGATGCTTGGCTGAACGTGGCACATAGTATAGGTAAGAGGGGCTAGACTCCATGATCCTGCTGGTCTAAGATGAAGGACAACCAGTATCTAATCATAAATCAGAAACAAATACGCTCACATGTTGCCATGCCTTCTTCATGTGGTCTCGGTCTATCGGCCTTCAACAGAGATCTACTTTTTTAAAAAGGTTTTTCTTAAGCCCTTGGCCACTTTGATCTGCAGCACAGTACAATGAGGCCCCCTTATTCATGGGATCATTATCCACTCATTCACTAATCCACAGTCTAAATCTATTAAAAGAAAAATCCTGGAAATATATATTTCTAAAACTGAAGTTCTAAGAACTGGCCACTAGAGAGAGGCAGAGACCATGCTATGTATAGCGTTCCATAGCAAAATAGAATTTGCTGTAATCTGCGCTTTTCAGTATCCACCGAGTGATGGTGGACTTGGAACCTATTCCCTGAAGATACAGAAAGGTTGTGCTGGATTCCAAACCAGGGCTAAACAACTAAATAAATAGGCACCGCCAATCAGCATCAACAGTTGTGGACTAGGTGAACCAAGGGTTTGACTTTTTATCAAGCAGTTTCCTATGTACTATCTGCATTTCTTTTATCCTCACATCACCTCTGTGAGGTGGATCCAGCTGAGTGACGTTGACTGGCTTTTGGGGTTTCTCCTTCCCCAGTCTAACATTCTAACCACTGGGTCTTCGCAGGGCCTTATGAGTATAAAGAACTGTAGCATTTTGATCTCATCTTAACTGCCAAGGCTCCCTCCAGTGGAATCCTAGTATCGCTGGTTTGGTCAGATACTGTACAGTGGTACCTCAACTTACGAATTTAATCTGTTCTGAATGCATGCTCTTAAGTCGAACTACTATTAAGTTGGGGTGCCTATCTAAAAAATTTAAAAAACAAATGAAAAAATAAAAAAATGAAAAAAAAGTCTAAGTCGAGCAGACCATATCTAAAATTTGTAAGGCGGCAGTTAAAACTCCAACAGATTTCTGCTCTTAAGTTGAATTGCTGGTCATAAGTCAGGGTACCACTGTACTTAGAATTCTTTGATATACTTCTTGGGAAGGCATTAGAGATTTCTGGTTAAGGATTCTCATAATCGTAACCAACTATAGATCCCAGAATTTCATAGGATGGAGATGGCATTGCATCAAAATGCTATAAATCTGTAGTGCAGACACCCTCATCTGTAATCAAGATCAAGTGCCATACCAAGTGTCTGAGGTGTTCATTCAATGCTTCTCTCATTCCTAAATTCAGAACCAATCAGCTGTTCATTTGCATGCTGGAAGTGCATTGACAGGAAAACAAATTAATTCCTGCCTTCTCAATTTCCCTGTTTTCTGTCGTCTTGTTCACTGAATTGTAAGTGAAAACAAACAAACCTGCGATTATACAGGTCTTAATGGAGGTTCTTTCAAAACAACTAGAAAGGACTAGAATGCTATCAAATATTTAAAAGGTCAGTTTCCCAATCAATAACTGTCTGTATCCTAATTCTGTTTTGTTTCAGCTTGCCACCTCTCTTAAAAGGCTAAAAGTTGTAAAACCAACACTTTTGAAAGTACAGTGATCCCCTGTCTATCGCTGGGTTTAGGGACCTGACCCGACCCGTGATAACTGAAAATCCACGATATGCGGATGCAGGTCAGGTCGGATGTGTCTCTTGTACTTACCCCCAGCCTGGTGCTGCCCCAAATGGGACTGTGAGAGCCTTCCCAGGCCTTCTGGAGGCCCCTGGGAAGGCCCTTGGAGGCCCATTCGGGGCAGTGCCAGTCCTGGGGTAAGTATGGGAGGCCAGAAACAGCCTTTGCCCCTTACCCAAGGGGGGCTTTTTTCATATAATATGGTCCTCCAATATAGCGGGACCGCAGTATATGAACTGCGATAGGGCGGGAGACCACTGTATGCCCAAGATGTAACCTTCCAGAAGCTGTGGCCACAAGACTATCAAATTCAGCTGATATACAACTGAGAAACTGTCCATGGAGTCCAATAGAGTTATATTTGATTTCAAAAGGAGGCCTTTTTTGGAACCGGAAAAAAGAGTTGTTAAAAGGGAAGCTATCAAATATAGCAAGGAGGCAGAAAGTTCTTTAGGAACCTTGGCTCTAAAACAAGAAGTTGCCAAGTGGTGGGTGGGAGAAATTTACCAGCCATGACAATGAAATGTGACTTTAGCATGCAAAGGTTTCAAAAACCAATGAATGCTAAGTATGGGATAGAAAATAACCAATGACTCATTCCTTTCTATCAGTTTCCCTGGCCCAAATTCATTTAGCTGTATCCTACTGAGTTACTGCTCAGTGGAAAATCCTGCTAGAGTTATAAAGACAGGATCATACCGCTTGTACAAACCTCACCATCGTTCAAGCAGAGGTTGCCTGTGTAACCCCTGTGAAATACTGGTTCAGCCCAAAGGGGCAAGACAAAGAAAGTAAAGGGATGTAAGAGATTTGAATCAGAGGTTGTGAGTTCATTTCTCTCACTGACAGGGAGTGAACCTGATCACCCACAGGGATCACCTGCCAGCTCTGCAGTTCTATGATAATGAGGACTAGAGATGGGGATGAACTGAAAAACGAATCATGTTTTCTCATGAGTTTGCCTGGTTTTTAAAAAAAGTGGTCAATTCGTATTCGTCATAAAGTTCCCCTCAACAAATACAAATGGATGAATTTTAGCAATTTTTGATTTGTCAGTTTGGACAATACAATGTCCCCCAAGGCACCTAGAGATGTCTGTTATGCCACTCCAAAGAGCCCACACACACCACCAGGAAAGTTCTCTGCAGGGACATAGAGACTCCAAACTTGCAGAGACACTTTCCTGGGGGGGGGGGGGGACGGACCTCTTTGACATCTGAACCCCAATCCTCACCTTGCTTTCATAGCTTGTGGGGGAGAATCATAGGAAACATCCCTGCAAATATGGGGGCTCTGTGTGATAGAGGGTAATTGTACAGGGGGGGGGGTTAAATCCATGTGTTGATTCATCACTGGAAATTCGTTAATTGATTGATTTGTCAGTGCTGACAAATCATGATGAATCACAATTTTTAAAATTCGTGCCAATCTTTAATGATGATGTAAATACAGCCCAACTGTTTGAATGTTAAATGAGTTGTGAAAAAATAAATAGAAGTGGGGCAATGGGCTTTTGATGTCAGGCCAGCCTTTGTCACATCTGCCCAAAAGTTGGCAGATACAACGTCCTAGACCAGTGGTGGTGAACCTTTTAGAGACCAAGTGCCTAAACTGCAATTCAAAACCTACTATTTTTTTTTTTGCAAAGTGCCAATATAGCAATTTAACTTGAATACAGGTGGCTGTGAATGGGCGATGTCAGGTGCCCACAGAAAGGGCTCCAAGTGCCACCTTTAGCACCCGTGCCATAGGTTCGCCAACACTGTCCTAGATGCAAATTTATTTATTTATTTATTTATTTATTTATTTATTTATTTATTTATTTATTTATTTAT
>JAHTLZ010000129.1:95197044-95213362 GCA_023846285.1 Phrynocephalus versicolor
TTTTTTTTACGTTACTATCTCTTTTTGAACATTTCAATTGGTTTTGATTTTTTTAAGCCTGTTTGTGACTGTTTTAATTTTGCTGTTAATCACCTTGGGAGTCTGGTAGCCAGAAACATGATGAACAAATGTCTTCAACAAATAAGAGATCATATCCGTCTAGATCAGCTAAGTTGACTAGAGTAGTGTGGGCCCCGTACACTTGAGGTAAGATGCAAAAAGCATGGTGCCAGTCTACGGCAGTGATTCCCAACCTGAGGTCTGTTTATGTTATTGGACTACAACTCGCAACAATCCTGGCCAGCACAGTTAATGGTAAAGGTGTGTGCGAGTTTTAATCCAAGAACATCCCAAAGATCGGGAACCACTGATTTAGAAGGTGGCTTTGTTAACAGCTCTGCAGCCAACACACACACACACAGAGAGAGAGAGAGAGAGAGAGAGAGAGAGAGAGAGAGACTGTGTTGTCTAAAAACACCCTAAGCAAGGCTTGGAAGTGGATTTGCTCCCTTGGACTGTGTGAATGAAAGGTATTGAAAGGCCCACATTGGCTCATGGCATGTATAACAAGACTGATAGTCAAAACAAGAGCAAGATAGACACAGCTGAACGAGTAGGAAACAAAATAAGGATCAGTTTGAGCAAGGCCTTTACTGAACCACTAAAACGTTCCAAAAAGGTGAGATTTCATGCCACTAGGAATCATGACATCTGGCTGAACATCAGGAAGGGAAGAGACAGACAACAACAAAGGGTAGATAAACAGTCTTCTTTCTGGAATGTTAGCTGAGGTTCAAATCCTCCAGTTTCAAAATCTAGCTAGGATGATTAAGGGATTTCCCCCCCTGTTTCTCTCTCTTCTCTCATCCCTCAGACTCTGGAGTATCCAAAATGATGAAAAGTCTTGAGGACTCAAAAGCTGAGCATTCATGGATATATTAGTGATCATAACAAAATTACAGGACTCCGATTTTAGATTTTGCTCATGGACTCCCCCCCCCTTCTTTCTGTCCCCCAAAACCTTCTGGCATGTTTTCCAGGCAAGCAGGCAAACCAGGGGAAGGGGCAGTGGTCTTTTATCCTCACCCTCTACGGACAGTGCAGATCAAGATTGCGAAGGCAGCGAGCGTTCTGACAGCAACAAAGGAGGTGATTGGACACTCAAAAAGCCACAGTGGACATTATGTCCAGCGGTTCCTCCCAAATACAGCACTGCCACTGTCCATCTGCCCTTGTTCTGACTGTCTGAATTTAATGAATTTGTTTGCCACGACAGTACAAGATATTGAATCACAGAATAACTTACACATCCTTCTTACATATTTCTCATTCCTACCACTATACACTCTTCTCCCTCTCACAAAATACCAGAACTAGGGGACATCCACTCAAACTGAGGGTTGAGAGAGCGAGAACAGACAAAACATTTTTTTTTTTACCCAGCATGTCGTTAGTCTGTGGAACTGCCTGCCACAGGATGTGGTGATGGCATCTGACCTGGATGCCTTCAAAGGGGGATTGGACAGATTCCTGGAGGAAAGGTCCATTACAGGTTACAAACCATGATGGAGATGTATAATCTCCAGGATTAAAACCAGGGTACTTTAAGGGCCAGACGCAGGAGAGTGGTATCTAGTCTCGTGCACTCCTGGATGCATCTGGTGGGGCCACTGTGAGATACAGGAAGCTGGACTAGATGGTCCTTTGGCCTGATCCAGCATGGCTCTTCTTATGCTCTTATGTTCTTACTGGCAGTTTAGAAAAGGTGTTTGATTGGATCATTCTGAAACACTGATCTTGTGTGAAACCAGAAGCTAAGCAGGGCCAGGCTCCATTACCACCCACAGGTGTGCCTGCTAGGTAAAATACCCAGAATCTCCAAGTAGTAAGGCCAGGAAATAATTCAAACTGAAACTCTGGAGAGCTGCAGCTATTGAAGTTGACAACCATAGACTAGATGGAGCAATTGTGTGACTTGTCTCTACAAAAGTTGCATGTTAACTTAAATATAGGTGTTTAGTGGTCTTGGTAGTTAGAGTAGATAAGCTCCCCTTTTGAACTATAATTCTTATGTAGACCCAATGAATCAGTGTAACTTATATATGTGTTGACTTCACACTGATTCAATCAGCCTACTAGCAATTGGATTTTACTCATAGATAAATCTACCACCACCTGCAGCAAGGCAGTAGCATCCTCAGTCCTATAACACTTCCAAGTTGGTTGAGGTGATGGGTGAGATATCAGAAAGAATGTGAGTTACCTTGTTTTTTAGGAAACAAAAATTGATTGCTAGAATGAAAGCTCATCTTTGCTCTTCTATTTTCCATCCTTTATTACAAGTCACTCTTCGCAACAAAAATAGCTTAAAACGTAATAGCAGCAGCAGCAGCAGCAGCAACAACAACAACAGGTGTGCCTTGAGCGGCTTAAAGTTTAGCCTTGTTACTGTCTCACATGATTTTAGGGATGTGTTTGACAACCACCTCACAACCACCTTCAAAACACCTCTCCCCCCCCACCCCCCCAAAAATCCCACATGAGCTTTTCCTGGATTTCCTCTGCCACTCTCTCATTAATGTTGAAATAAACATCACAAAAATTAAGATATACAGCTGACAAGTACTACGACAATGTCACCAGCAACCAAGTGCTGCCTTTCTGTGGAGAAACGGCAGGCTTTTTCTTAACCTATCCAGGCTTCTTCCAAAGCATTCCCAGTGGCATCCGCATACCAGACTTCCAGACGTAATTTAATTTGGCGCTTAGAGCAGCCAGCTGGCAGTGGCAGCTTGAAATGGGCTTGAGCGGGCGCAAAAGTGTGTTGTGAAAAAAAAAATGGGGTGGGGGGGGAGAAAGGAAGAAATGTAACCACCAAGCCTCCCAGCAGACAAGAACAAGTAACGACAGGCTACTAGTTAAACTTCAGCCCAGCTCGACCCTGGGGCAGGGGGGCAGGGGGAGGCATTTGGCAGGAATAAGTCCAGAAGCTTGAGAACACAGTTCTCCACGCTTTGCTTGGACTGTGGTGTGGTTGGAAGAATTCGATCCTGGAGACACAACACAGCCGTTTGAGAGATAATTCCCAGTCCGTTTTAGCTCAGGGAGAGAGATATTCTCTGAGCAGACATCAGTACAGATGATACCGTGCCATAGCTCTCTCTCCCCCCCTCCCACTTTGTCTCTGAGCCAAGATATTAAGGCTGTAAAACACACAGATGCTCACCTGTGCTTCAGGCAGAAAAAAATGCATAGGCCTTTTCCCTTATGGACTAGATGTGCCAGACTCTGGAATTTTATTGGGGCGAGGGGAACAAGAGCCAAGACTCAATGGAAGCCTGGGCTGGGCTTTAGAAAATAAGATATGAGCAAGGCCCAAACTACTCATTATATTGAATGGGTAGTTTGCCTTTACTTGTCTATTTTTCTTTGCTTTTAAAATGGATCCTGAGAAAGTATGTAAGGTGTGGAAATATCCAAGCTGCCGGGGGTGGGGGGATAGAGGCAGAAGTGGTATACAGTAGGAGCCCCGTATCCACTGATTCATTATCCACTGATTCAGTTATCCATGGTTGGCAGAGAAAAATAAATAATTCAGCCACCGCAAAGCAAGCTACTGTCACAAAGAGCAGCTGTAAAGAAAGCTACCGTCAAAAACAGCAGCCGTAAAGCAAGCTACCATCACAAACGGCAGCCGTAAAGCAAGCTACCGTCACAAACGGCAGCTGTAAAGCAAGCTACTATTACAAAACAGCAGTTCTGGGGACATTTTGGCATTCTCTTTTATCCACGGTTTTCGTTACCAATCCCCAGCGGATACTGGGGTCCTACTTTATTTAAAATTCTACCCTTCGCTCTGGTCACACCAAGAATTATCCTGAAGTTGTATTTAGAATGTGACTGCATTTGGCACCAGTAACTCCCTTCCCTACATTGATGCCCCAGACAGACCTGGATAAAACAACCAACCCCTTCCACTTCTTGCACTCCAAATTTTTATCCCCTGTTCTGGATTACAAGGGCATGTTTAATGCAACAAATACGGCAGCCTGGCCCAGCCAGCTGAGTTCACAGTATAGTGCCATCAGAACGGTGGAACCCCCATATCCAGTTCAATATCTATGGTTTTGCTTATCTGCTGTCTGAAAATATTATACACAGCATGGTATCTAGTGGCCAGTTGTTGTAATGCATGTTAAAATATTTTCCTGGTCCCCTCCTGCGCTACTATATTATATATTTAGCATTTGCTCTTATCCAATAATTTCAGTATCCATCCACGGCTAGAACCAATCCCCCCATAGATATAGGGGTCCTGCTCTACTCGCTGAACTGGGAACTAGATTTGCAAAAAGAAAATGAGATGGTGAGCAGGCAAAGGGGTCTCCAGATTTTATTCAGGACTTCCCAATGTCCTCTCAGCAGCTCAAGCACCGGTACAGAATCTCGGAATGAAATGTCTCATGTCATATTAAGACTGTTTTTCCCAGCCTCTGGAAAACGCAGCACAAGAGGAGCGCCTTGCTCTACCCATTAAGACACTGTGCCTCATATCCACTCAGTGGGGCCAAAGAGACGGGAATGTGAAGCCAACAGACCCAAACCTTGGTTCTCCTCTGTGCGTTCCTTTTGAAAAGCAAACTGCAAGAGACACTGGCATGGGCACTTAAAAAGAAGGAATCAAACTCCATGGCTAACTATTTTTATCTTAACTCTGTTCACAGGCAGATAAGCAGCCATGGAAACCACTTTTCGTGAAGTTTCTCTCGCCCAGCACAGTTTTTAGTCAAGAAAGGAGGGAGCCTCGGGAACAAAAGGAACAACATATCCACTATTTCTTTTAATGCCGTCCATCAGTGAGCACTGACGTGGGTAGAAATACTGACCTGGCAGTGGTAGGAATGAAATTAACAGCGAGATTTCCTTCTGGCCCTCTAATAGGAGGCCGGTGCCAGTGAAAGCAAAATGAAATACCAAACAAAGAGGAAAACCAGTTCACCTTGGAACATAGTCTGCTTAAGTAACAGCTGCTGTGCCAGCCACTGGATAACATCCTCCCACTTGCATTACATTTCTTACATTTGTTCCCAAAGGTGCCCCAAGTAAGCTTATCAAGAATCAACTATACTCTCATGAGAGGTGGTATTTGCCTACTGAACTTCAAATTAACTAATTTGGATTCAAAACACAATGTATCTTCCAAAACTGGCCTGATGCACCTGAAAGTAGCCTAAAACAGCAAAATGGTGCCCACATTGTTATCCTTCCCCCCCAACAGAGATTTCAGCAATAAAATATTGCACAAAACAACTCTGTAAAAGAATGCTGGGCTAAAACCTCAAAACAAATACTGTATATACTCAAATATAAGCCTAGTTTTTCAGCCCTGATTTTGGGCTGAAAAAGGGGCCCTCGACTTATATGCGTGTCAATACTTTTAGCTACTGAGGCAAGTGCTTGGGTTGGTGGCTACAAGTCATTTTAAACATTGTGTGCCGCTTCTCATGACCCCCCTCTGCATCACAGGGGAGTCTAGGGTGGGAAATGCAGCAGGGCCTGGCAAGTGCTTGGGTCAGTGGCTAAAAGTCATTTTAAACATCACACACCACTCCCTCAGCTCACAAAGGAGGAGCTGCCAGGCCCTGCAGCATTTCCCACCCTAGACTTATACTCGAGTCAATACATTTCCCCAGTTTTGGGGGGTTAAATTAGGGGTCTCGACTTATACTCGGGTTGCCTTATACTCGAGTATATACGGTAAGCAAAAACTTTGTACAGAAAAATGTACTATAGCCAGAAAACCTGCAACCTACAAAAGGGAAACGTTTACTTTGATTTCTTGAAGAGACTTATGAGTCTCTAATCTTGTGTGTGTGTGTGTGTGTGTGTGTGTGTGTGTGTGTGTGTGCTTACAGTCGTGGCCAACTCTTCGTGACCTCATGTCCATGGAGTTTTCTTGTCAGGAATAGTGGAGTGGCTTGCCAGTTCCTACTCCAGGCACCTATAGCACCTGGTATTCCCTGGTGGTCGCCCATCCAAGTACTAACCAGGGCCGACCCTGCTTAGCTTCCGAAATCAGGCGAGATCGTATGTGCTTAGGCTAAGCAAATAAAGAATCATAGAATCATAGAATAATGAAGTTAGGAGGGGTCCTATAAGGCCATCCATTCCAACCAATGCAGGAATATAAATCAAATACTGTCTGCCAGGTGGTTGTTCAAATTTCTCTTGAATGCCTCCAGTGTTGGCACACTTACCAGCATTTGATGTCATTGGTTCCATTGCTATACTGCTCTAACAGCTAGGAAGTTTTTCCTGATATTCCACCGAAATGTGGGTTCTCTTAACTTGAGCTCATTGTTGCACGTCCAGTGCTCTGGGATGATCAAGAACAGATCCTGCCCCTCCTCTGCATGCCAGCCCTTCAAATATTTGAATAGTACTATTATATCACCCACCAGTCTTCTTTTCTCTAGACTAAATATGCCCAGTTCTTTCAGTCTTTCCTGATAGGGCTTGGTTTCCAGCCCCTTGATCATCCTTGTTGCCCTTTTCTGAATCTTATGGCATCTTAAAGATGACCCAAGTTTTGCTGACAGCTTTGATGCACAGCAACCTACTGAAATATCGGAAGTCAGCTATAGCCCATACAAACTTATGCTATTTTAAAAAGCTTGCTTGATTTTAAGATGCCAAAAGGTTCTTCACTGAGTTTGCAGCAGGTGTTCATATGAAACTGAAAAAGCTGCACTATGTGATGGGAATGGCATAATCCCAGTTCTGTCTCGTTCTTATGCTCTCATTCGCTTCTGCACAACATTCCTTTCCAACACGGGCTCCTTTTAAGGAGAAAGGTGGGGATAAAAATATTTTAAAATATCTGACGGAGCATATCCTCCAGAGGTCAACATCAGCCCAGCCCACCAGAACATCAGTCCCTAGCGCTTTGGGTTGCCACCCCCGGGAGGCCCATAAAACCTCCACCCGAAATCCTGCTTTCTCTGTGGTGGGTCCAACACTGTGGAACCACCTTCTGAGTGAAATTAGGACTGCGGGCTCCCTTCCAGCATTTAAGAAGCTTTTAAAAACTTGGCTCTATACAGCCGCGTTTGGCGATGAAGGAGGTTGATTCATTTTATAGTAGGTGTTATGAGTTTGTTGTCTGCCCGTTTCCCACCACCACCATCTTGCCTTAGTAATGTTTTGTACGTTTAGTTTTTTTTTTAAATCTGGTTGTGCTGATTGTTGGGTTTGTTTTATTTTTCTATTGTGGAACCAATTATTATTATTTTCTTTTTCTGTTTTATTGCTTGTATATTGCCGTATGCCTTTTCTTGTTAACCACCCTGAGTTCCTGTCTGGGAAAATCTGGCGGTAAATAAATAAATAAAATAAATAAATAATTAAATAAATATTTGAGGTGCTGCCCAGTTCCACACCAGTCAGCGCAGCCCTTGGCATTTCGCATAACAAAGGTGGCTGATTTGTTGAACTTTTTTCCTCAGTTGCCTCCAGCTTCTATTACAACAAATATGCCAATGAAAGCCTCACTGGAATCAAATTTGTAGTGGAAGAAAAGAGGGCAGAGCTTTACCCAGCAACAAGGTTTAAGCGGGGGAAGGGGGGGAACAGCCCTCTCCTGCTGCTTCCCCTTCTCCAGACTGGCCTTCCATGTTTACGCAGGAGTACTAGTCATCTACTGACTGGGTATCATATAGCATCCTCATTATTCCTTCCAAACATCTCCATCCTTGCCACAACCTCTCACAGGGGATTGTCTGAAGAGCCTTTAAATAAACAGAGGTCTTTAAATCTCAGTCCAAAACGGGGGGGGGGGCGATTGGGGAGGGGAGAGAGAAAGAGGCAGGAGATTTCCTTTGTACAGTAATGAGATACATGTCCAAAAAACGTGGCACAACTGGCGTCAAAGTTCGAGGATGTGGCAAAGAAATGGAGGGGCAACAAAGCTCATTTGTACACAAGGCCGGCTGCCTCCTTTGGATGTTTACCCCTTGAGGAGAGAGCCAAGGTGGTGTGTGCTGGGCGGGTGGTGTGTCTGTTTTTGTGTGCATGCTCAAAATTCAAGGGCTCTTTCTGTAAGAAAGCCTCCCTGCATAAGTAAAAGAAGGCCATAGAAAGAGAAAGGGAGGGAGGGACGGAGCCTCCCCCCCCCCCAAAGTCCTGGTGTGTTGGGCCCTTTTGTTTCCTTGCAGCCACGAGGGGTGAAAGGTAACAGGAACCCAACGGAGGGACGATCCCCTTGTCCTTGTGTTAACCGCTTTCACCCTGGGTACGGCTGGCTGAGTCCTAGACAGCTTTAAACACTCTGCCAGACAGACAAGGGAGCCTCCAGGGTGGAGTGCAAGCAGGCGGCTTTTGGCAGTCACATCACGCACAAGAGAATGAGGTGGGGGGTGTCTGCCTAGATGGGGGAGTCACAGGAGTCCATGGAACTGGCTCTCTCTTCTCTCTCCCCCACACACTCCAAGCTCCCCCCACCCCAATAAACCAGCTCTATTTTACAAGTGCTTTTTTTTCTTCTTCAAGCGCAGGAAAGGGCTCCCACAGACACAGTCTGGCCATGGGGATACAGAGCTGAAGGCAATCAGAACTGTATGTGTGTGCAAGGAATACGTCCTCCTTTAAAATGTGTGTAAGATGTCCAGAATGCGGTGCCATCTAAGTGGAATGAAGCATTCTTATTTTTTATTTTAGAGTATTTTTACCCCGCTGTTCTCCTTGGAAAAGGACCCCTCCTTGATGGCCGAGAGTTTGGTTTTTTTGTCAGCTTCATTGCATCTGTGATGCTGCACATTTTTTTATTTTTATTTTTATTTTTTACATCACCTTGGTCATCTTTCTGATAATGCTGGAAAGAAAGATAAAAGCCAAAGACAGAGGCCTTCTGTTGAGGAGATGGGATCTCTCAATTTCCATTCAATGGCTCCACTTAAGATGATGTGTCTTTCAAACATTTGTCAGGAAGAGTAACAGAAACAAGACGTGCCAGATGAAAATAAGTGTTTTACACTAAACAAATGAGAAAATGTACTGTTCAGAAGGATCCAGAAGCAAATTCCCCGACATGAATCCAGAATGCACTTTTTTCTAGCAAGGATGGAAATAGGAAGAACACCCCATATCTAAGTTTTCTTATTTCTCTGTTATTTATTGATTGATTTACGGCCTATACTTTTAGTACCTTTATATTTATTTTATTTTGTTTCTTACTTAGATTTATATTCAAATTTTCCTTTGGGGAAAATATGACCAGAGTCAGACAGATGAAGTGTATCCAGTGAGTGACATGGATCCACTGTAGATGTGCCAAGTCAGAAATCCAGTAGTAACCACTACACAAAACTGCCACACACTTCCCCAAATAGGCTTCTTGAGTGCTGAAAGTTTGGTGGCAGGTGGCTTTAAAAGAAATGTCTAGGCCTTCAGACATCTATTCGTTGCTCAGTTTTTTTTATTCATCTTTAACACTGCCTCTGCCATTATGTCACTATTGTTTTCATTCATTCATTCATTCATTCATTCATTCATTCATTTATTTATTTATTTATTTTTACTTTAATGAGATAATTGCCATTTTAAATTGTTGGCATTCATTTTCAATCACTCCGGGAACTATGTGGAGTTGAAAAGCAGGAAGGAACTGTAAATAAAATGTACTGCTGAATCATTTCTTGAACTTGCATGTCAGAGAAAAGCAATTTTATATCTGCCAATACTCCCAATATGAGATGGCTAGCAGATCCTCTTAAGCTATCCATTTGAATCATGTAGCGTGGCTAAAAAAATATGAACCTGTCTCATGCTGATTTTTTAAAAACTCCTGGAAGAGGGGGCCGAGGAATAACCCTGTAACTATTAACAATTGTCCTTCACCCTGTCTTAGGTGGCAGAACATGGGGGGTGTATGTGCGCACCCACTCACACAAGCATGCCTACTTTAGGGGCTGCCCTGCGAATCCAGAGAACCTACTGCTGACCTTCTAGGATGGTCAGACCCTAAAGCAGTGATGGCGAATTTTTTAGAGACCAAGTGCCCAAACTGCAATTCAAAGCCCACTAATTTTTTTGCAAAGTGCCAATACAGTAATTTAATCTGCATACAGGTGGCTATGAAGGGGTGATGTCAGATGCCCACAGAAAGGGCTCCGAGTGCCACCTTTGGTCATGCCATAGGTTCACCATCACTGCCCTAAAGGATACCTTTGTAGCAGACTGCTACTGGAAGACCACCTCACAGCCATGTCTATTGGCAATGAAAATTATAGGAGGGGGTCTACAAACTCAGGTTTCCAGTATGGCTTCTGCTCCACAGATAAACTTCCTTCAAGTTCACAGCAAATTGTACCCTTCACAACACAAGACAGCAAGTCGTTTTAACACAGTTTCTGCAGGAACAGTGGAACCTGTGTGTACAATATGTCTTTTGCTGACTGTGCTATACCTTTTGTCCTTCGGGATTATGAATGTTCAAAGAGGACAACTTTCTCATTATATGTCAGGTTAGTCCAGGAACAGTTAGACTTGAGCCCAGATAACCCTGCAATTCACGTACTGTACAGTATTAATTATGCTAGCTGAAGTAAGGGGTGGGGGGAAGCAACATATCACAGACTTAGACTAACATATTTATTTCAGTATGACCTTATATGGAACTAAATCCACTTCCTCATGAACACACTTCCTGCGTCTGAGTGGATTTTGATCCACAAAGCACGCACCAAGTAACTAGTTAGCCTTTAAAGCACTACAATGTTTTACCTATCCGTTCCCTTTGCCCACATGCTGAAACAGACTAATATGTCTGCTTCAATTCATTAACTACTGGTATGTATTTTCTAGCAGACTTGGTCAATTTTTAATTTGGACCAGTAATCCAACTTGTTTTGGAGGGGTGCCTTCCAACTCGAATCTTTGCTGAACAATATTACTACCTAACAGTCACACATAACTGAATCAGAGTACAGAAAGTACCCTTTGAGGAAAGGAAACAAACTACATGGATTTTTTATTCAGAGCATGTCTATTTATGTAATTTTTCTGGAGGAAAAAATCCCCCCAACACATTTTGTATTTGGCTTCCTAATCATTGTCACTTTTCAATTAGAGGAGACCTCATTCCATTTTTCCTTGTAATTTTCCCCAGGGAAAAGGTGATGGATGCGGCAGGCTTTATGAGACGGACAAATGTGCATTCGAAATGCAAAGCAAGGTCACACTAATTTAATTTAGCATAATTTTTATTCCTGAATACATTTCAGAGGCAGGTTCACACATCGCATTGAAGTGGCACAACCTGCTTCTTTGTATTTTCTGTCTAGACAAACACTGACGCTTGGGGAATCTGGGCAGGCAGAAAACGACGCAGGGCAGAGATTGCTTCATCAAATCTATCTATCTATCTATCTATCTATCTATCTATCTATCTATCTATCTATCTATCTATCTATCTATCTATCTATCTATCTATCTATCTATCTATCTGTGTATGCGTGTGTCTGTCTGTCTCTTGTGTGTGTGTGTCTCTCTCTCTCTCTGTGTGTGTTTTGCACATCCTCATAAATGTGGTTGGTTTCAAGGACTGAGCGAAAACACTCATCTATCACAATGGGTTGCCTGCACTTGTACAATTGTGCTCAGGAGTTTTTTGTGATGGCCAGTTTTCATCAATTACAGCTGGAAACCTCAAACCACTTACTCCAGTGGGACTTAATGAGGCTTTTGTAGAGAATGCAGTTTCTTTCTGCCTAACAGCGCACAACAGTGATCGCAACTTCCACGGTGCTACAGGCTGCACGAAAGAGATTAGCTGCACACTCTTCAGATCAAGTGGTACACGTCTCGCCTTGCACACATAACGCTATGTGACGACTGCAAGCTTTTGGGCTACAGCTTCCAGAATCCCCCAGGCAGCATGCTGGCCAGGGCAATTCTGTTGAGTTGTAGTCCATACAATGTAATATTTCCAGGCAATAACAACCCACAAAATTATTTTAAAAATTTCGGGTAATAACAACAGCTTCACAATGTTAGGAAAAGCTACTGACTTAATAATAGCAGGTAGGGATTTGACCACTCAAATGTGTTGTCTGGATTCCGGTGGCAGATATTTTCTTAATATTGTTTTGGTTCAGTAATACCTGGTGGCTTCTGACACTCGGCATCAGAACTTGACACCTGAAGATCCAAATGGCAAGGGTTTCCACCTCACAAAAGCTGTCAGCAATAGACAGATTCTGAAAGCTGACAGGCTACCAAAATTTGACAGCATCTGACAAGTTAACAGCCATCAACAGACACGCAGCAGTTAACTGGAGCTGCTTGGTATCCAACGTGTCACAAACCATCTACCAGTCTCATGGCAGACTTGCACGAGGAATTGAGAGCTTCTGCTCTAACTCAATAGGATGAAGAAACATTCCTGGAACAGTCAACCACTCCCTCCAAACTATTGAAGTTTTAAGTCAATTTTAAGTTGTGAAAATCAATATAATTTTGAAATGAATTCAGAACCATAAGTACAGTTGTGGCACAAAGGAGGCAGCTGTATGTAGTTTAAATGTTATTAAAATATTTTCCAGTCTCTTCCTAGCCGGCTTATTGTCAAATGAGACAGTTTAATTATGTGACTGTCTTTGCTACATGCAAGTCTGAGTTCAGATATATTGATTCCAGTTCACCCGGGATGGGCAGTCTAAAAATAATGAATTAGGATGAAAGAATTAAATTATCATAGGTAACTATGTGAGTCAGTACTTTAAACCTTAGCAAGCACTGACTCTGCAAAAAGTACGGATGCACAGAACTGTTGGTAAAGGGTAAGTAAAACATGGAAATGATTTTGCTGGACCATCAAACTCTGTCAAGGCTTTGTACTAAATCCAGAGTGGACAAGGGGCAGTTGCTGAACTGGAGCTTAAAAGAGAGGGAGAAGTTTCTGGATTCCAACCTAAAGTACAGACTACTACAGACTACTGAAATGTAGAACATCCAAGCTGCTAAATAGCAAAAATAATGGAGTGGCCAAATGACATCAAGAATAACAACTTGTTGCCAGCATGTTGCTTTGGACGTGGATGAATTGTGTCTAGACATCGGTGTTTCGTTTCGGAAGGGGTCGGGTTCCGGCATAGCTGCCGTTCGAAACCAGGATCCACCCTCTGGAACGAAATCAACCACTGACTTCTTTTGGGTCGTGTGGAGCGAAACTCCAACCAGGAAGCAGCCTCTGACACATTGTCTTTCCTTCTCCCTGGCGCTGGCCAATCAGACATGGAGGTGGGATGATGCATGTCCTTGCACAGCTCCTGATTGGCCAGCACCAGGGAGAAGGAAAGATGACGCATTGGACGCTGCGTTCTGGTTGGAGTTTCGCCCCATGCGACCCAAAGGCAGATAAGTTAGTGGTCGATTATGTTCCAGAGGGTGGGTCCCAGTTCCGAATGTCAGCTTGCTGCCGTGTTTCATTTTGAAACTGAAATACCCATGTCTAATTGTGTCCCTACTCAAATGCAAACCTCTGTAGATGGGCCTGGTACAACTTTTCTTCACACTACCACTGTACCTTTTGTCAAAACCGAACAACAAATAACCTGCTCCCCAGATAATCTTAAAGTGCTGTGCAAAATGCAAATAAAAGCACATACACTGATTGTTGGTAATGGTCAGCTAGCTTTAATGACGGAAGTAGATCTGGAAGTATCAGGGAAGAGTGTTGTGATTTCTGTACTGCTCCTTGAAAGGGTACTGCTTAGAGCTGTCACAGTTCTAAAACCTTAGAACATCTCAACAACAGTTATGACTACAACATATTGATGAAGCCATATATGGCAGGTATGCGGAGGGGGGGGGAATGCTTTGATGAAGTTCACCCACTAAGTGAATGCTAGGGATAAGATTTAAAAACCAAAGTGCTCCTGCTCAACTCATGCTATCTTAGACACTCAGCATCTTGAGAAACCTTGTCGTTTCTTGAAACAGACTTGTTTCGCACTTCATGAGCCTTTGGAGAAGAAAGAACTGAAGTATTGCTAGGTTTCAAATTATGGAAATAGCTTTCTTTAAGAAACTGGGGGATGGGGCAGCTTCATATATGGATCCTTTACTATATATGTTCCAAATACCTAGTGACTTTCCTTAAATCGAGGGTGGGATGAGGTTGGGGTTAAACTCGTTAGAGAAGCCCGCCTATTCAGCTTTCCAGACTGCAACACTTTATGACAGAAGAAAAGGAAAGGCAGAAATTATTTCCTAGAATGATCTAAAACTGACCTACTAAATTCCCCTTCCCCTTTCATAACACACACACACCCTCCTTTTGCTGGCTAGCAACCAAGTATGTGCAAGATCCAGTCATGTCTGGACTCTGGCTGCCCATGAAGGCACGGGGGAGGGGGGAGTGTCTCAAATTTATGAAAATCTAATCTTGTTCGCCAATGCAATCTGTGTGACAAGGCGGGGGAGGGGTGGGGGAGGCTCATTGTCATTCTCGCCAGCAGCCCCCATGTGACTGACTCGCCAATGGGCATGCAATTCCATTTATCTCAGCTCCAAGCACAGGCCCAGCCAAGGTTCCCTCCCAATTTGAACGGAAGACCCTCTTTACAATCGCAAGCCAAATTGAAGCAGACACTTAAAGGGGGGTGGGGTGGAATCCCCTGAACTCTGCAACAGAAGCCAGGTGTTTTCAAATGCCAGAACCACCAAGCATTGGTAGACATTGTTTTAAAAAAATGCATAAACTTAGTTGCTTTCCCTATCTAGTGAGTGCGCGCATGCAATATTTTAAAAATAAGATTCATACCAATATTCTTCTTGGTCATGTGAAGTTGTGTGGCTTATCGAGCCAAGTATCAGGGCCAAAGGCCATTCAATGTCTCTTAACATAACTCCCAATGTACGTTTGTTTTCCAGTCCTCCTTCAAAGAACCCTAAATGGCATAAACCGAGTTGATCCTCAGATCCCCCAAGTTTATCCCCAACAGCCCTGTGAAGTAGGTTAGATTGAGCATATGGCATAGGGCTCAAGTTTACACCACGAGATCACAAAAAGCTGCATTCTCAATGGACTGCAGAGAAAGACCGAAAGCAAGAGTGGGGTAGTAGGTGATGCCTTCTAGGCTGCTATTAAAAGAACACTGAGCTTTCGAGAGCAAGCTCCCTTTAACAAAGCAAGTACTCAGATTCAAAACATGGCATTCCCCACTGTGCCTCCTTGAGACGGGCTGAACTCAATTATCTATATAGGGTCTTTCCAGTTCTGCAGTTCAAAGGTGTCGTTGTTCCACTTTTGGGGAGGGGGAGCAGCAAGTGGCCAGATTTCCCCAGGGTTGACCAGGGGATTTCTGAGAACTGTAATCCAAACAATGTTTCCAAGCTCTGGCTGCATCTGCCGAACACTTCCTAGACCAAAATTTGATGCAACAATTTTGGTTTCGCTGCAATCTCTCTATTCTTCTTTACTAATCTGTTCAACACACCATTCTCCCTTTAAGATCCAATTCTCTTCTTGCTCAGTTTTCGGCTTCCGATGTCCACAAAGAATTCACTGACCTCCCTAATTTTTAAAACGTTCATTTCTTTATTACCAATCTATTTTTGCCAGATTTCTGCTTTTGCCTGAGTTCGCATCTACGCAAGACCTCCATCTCAGAGAAAAACCATCTCACTATGTGTTGTTTCCTTGACTTCCTTCATTAACCCATCTTTGCATCCCCCTGGGTTTCTGTGCACCCCCCTTTTTTTTTCAGCCCAAAGGCACTGCTTGCATTGTGAGCCATAATGTTCCACTCTTGTCCGGTGCTCTCTCCCCATCAAATGTAAAGCAAGCATGCCCTATTTTCATCTGGCAAAACATTCTAAAAACCAGGAAATGAGTCATTTTAATGAGGAGCGAGTATGCGTATTAAACATGGAAACTCATAATAACTTTCAGCGTCGCCAAGGCCAAAACTTTAGCAAGAGGGAGGCAAAACTGGGCATATGGAATGGAAATTGGGTTACAGCATAATGTGGCAGTGGCTGTTATTCCCTGTCATTATTATATAATCAGCAAACCAGAGCTAACTGGTTTGAAATGGGACAATAAGAACGATGCCAATAACGAAAGCCAACGAGAGCAGCAACAATCAAACACCAAACCACAGCTTTATGGAAAGGACCAGAGATTTGCTCGACACAGAGAACACAATGTTTAACCAGCGGCAATTACATCGACTATACTGGCCACATTTTTCCATGCAGTTCCACACAACAATTCCATGGTTATTTTACAACATAAGAATGCCATAATACAGCCCCC
>JAHTLZ010000129.1:95214118-95226952 GCA_023846285.1 Phrynocephalus versicolor
TAAGTAAGTAAGTAAGTAAGTAAGTAAGTAAGTAAGTAAGTAAGTAAGTAAGTAAGTAAGTAAGTAAGTGGCTCTATCATAATGACTCAAGTTGCACATGGAATCAGAACATGGATAACAGAATATGTCTTGTTCTGTTACTCAAGTGAATACGGTACCGGTAAGCATGGTGAAAATGGCAGCAGTGGCTGCACTTTCAGCCTCATCCCTCCTGAATTTTCATGCTTCCTTCTACTCCCATCACAGCAGTGTGGAGTATAATTTCCAAAGTGGAGACCTTCCTGCACTCACACAATGTTATGCCTCAATTGGCAATTTTACACCTCAATTCACTCAAAGATGCGCCAGCTGTATAGGCTTAGGAGTAGGCCCAAGACTCACCTGCCGGCTGCCAGCTGATCTCAGAAATCTGCCTACATAAACACTGTTCTTGTTGAAATGGCCTATTGATTAAGATCTGTCAACAGAAGGGTGCAAAAGGAATGGAGAAGCAGCAACATGGAAGAGCAGCTCAGTTACTTGGTGCTCCAGGAACACAGTCATACTGCCAGCAGAAAGTTAGGACAAGATGAGAGTAGCCCTAAATCATTTCTAGCATCCTGACCAGGGAAAAAAAATCCCACCTGGATTCAGCAAAGCTTCAGCTATGTTTGTGCTGGCTGAGCTTAGGACTGCACTCTGAAAGTTTTACATCATGCTGAAGGCCTCGGAGAGGAGAGGTCCCCCAGCTTCAAGAAGCACGCTGACTCTCAGAATTAGTGGTGAGTCCAGTGGAACTTTGGAACGCAGCTTAACCATACAGCCTTTGCTGACATCTTTCATCCCACTGTGTGTGCACACCAACAGATATCCTTCAACTGGAATAGACTGGTATCATGCTTGCTTAGTTTGGCCAATATAGCCGCCTTCCTCGGCCTCCCAGCCACCCAAAACTCTGAAGAATGGAATGCATGCCTCACATTTGAGTTCAGCAGAAAGATCTGCTAACTGCCATTTAGGAATTTCATTTCCTGCTTGATCAAGTCCTACTGAAAGAGGCAATTACTAAATTTGTTTCTAGTTATGGAAATAGATGTTTGTTGTTGCCCAACCACATCTGTCTCGCCAGCAAGCTGTCTGCTCCGGGTTCCCTAAATAATGAAGAAAGGGAAGGAAAGCAAATGCATTCCTTAGGAGACCACGCAACTACTGCAACATGCTGGCAGCAATCAGTAGATGTTTCCACTTGCTTTATGCACTCTCTCTGTGTGTGCATACACAAACACACACATATGAAATGGTTCACATTTACGCAACTTTTAAAATGTGGTTTTCTTTTTAAAAAGTGTCCTCCATGTTTTATTTTTTTCATAACTTTTTTTAATCAAAAGAAAGGGTTCTAAACTAGTTTTCTTCCTGACAAGCTCATTTTTGTCTGTACATTTCTGATATGAATGACCATTTTTTGTCTGATACCTCTCCCTACCCTGTTTCCCTGAAAGTAAGACATCCCCCGAAAATAAGACCTACTTAGTTCTTCCTCTCGCTGAAATATAAGGCATCCCCTGAAAATAAGACCTCCTTGATAATAAGGCCTCCACCAAACATAAGGCCGCCCCGATAATACTCTTTACTCTGGACCGTAGCGGCAGGCGCTGCCGCACAACTCACTATTGGCCGCAGCACAGCCGAGGCAGACAGGAAGTGTGAGGTCTCTTATAATCAGAGAGCCCGTGCTGCCACCAGGACAAGCTGCCACCTGCTGCTCGCTCCACCCTGACAGAGTCTGGCTGACTCACAATTAGACAGTGAGTCATGCGGGGCAGGAGTCGGGCATGTTGTGTGGACACAAAGGGGGACTGAGGTAGCGATCTGATAAAGGGGTGGGGGGATGTCTGGTGAAGGTGTCTACTGGCACAGGGGTTGGGGGAAGCACTTAAAATTATCATGGAAAAATAAGACATCCCCTGAAAATAAGACCTAGCACATCTTTGGGAGCAAAAATTAATATGACATTGTCTTATTTACGGGGAAACATGGTAGTATGAAGTGGTACAGTTCCCAATCACTTTGCACCTTCCTTGAGAAGTGGACCAAGTTAAAGTCTATGGACCCTCTTCAGGGTGAGTCCACTGGAGCAGCCCCTTAGTCTTTTTTGGACTTAGTAGGACTCTTAAAAACTTACTGCAGATCATCCAGAGGAGAGCAGCCAAAGCAGTAATGGCTCTGGAAGCTAAATCCTATTTACAATAGTTCAAGGAGCAGGGTTCTCACAGAAGTAGGAAGTGAGATGGTAGCTGACTTCACACATCTGAATGGCTTTCCCATGGAAGACGGAGCAAGCTTGTTCTCCATCTCTCCAGAGTTAAGAACTGGATCAATGCACTGAAATGATAGGAAAGATGGGTCTAAGGAAACATTAGAAAGAACATCCTGATGGTGGCCAACTATTTGGCAGTGGAACACACTGCTTTGGAAAGTGCTGGACTTCTCCGCAGGACTTTTCTAAAACAAGGTCGGATGGCCATCTTCAAGGGATGCTCTAGCTGTGGGTTTCTGCAGTCAGTAGTGGGTTTGACCAAACAGATGGCCCTTGGTGGACCTTCCATCCTTGCAATTCCATAGACAGACTAGAGCTTTTTTAAAAATAACAAGCAGGGGTGGGGGCTGCGCTTGTCACCTCAACTCTTGTTCCACTGCTTGTTTCCAAGCCCAAACAGATTCCTTTATGAGGGGGCTCATGCGTGCAGCCTCCTTCTCTGCCAGTTTTCTAGGCTGCCTATGGCCCAGACTCACGACAGCTGCTCCTGGTATGTGCAAAGCCTCTACCCATGTGGTTTGGGCATACTCTGTATTTATATAACATGGCAGTGACACTCACCCCCTTGGGAGGCACATGTTATGTAAACACACAATGTGTCTGAGCCAAATGGGCAGAAGCTCTCTGTCTTCCTGGAGCAGTGTGGGAGCAACTGCAGAAGCCATTCCGAAGGCTGGAAAGAACGGAGAGTCTTTGGCTGAAGTGCATAAGCCTCCTAAACTTGAGACATCTAGAGAAATACATTTAGGATTGGAGTGTTCAAAGGCACATTCCTGCAACCTGAATTTCTCTGGTGTGACATTTTGGCATACGATACCCATGAACACACCACAGCTTGGAAAAGTTATTTTTAGTCTGCAACTCCTAGAAATTTGCCATAGGGCCAGCATTTTTGGAATTTTAGTCCCCAAATTATTCCTTCTAAATTCTGAGAGACATTACAACTGTCCCTGTTGACTCTGGGCAATCCTACCTGGATTACCTCTCCATAGATCAGCACTCCTTATTTCTACTTTAAGGAATGCCTTATTCCACCTTTAGGAAGTACCATGTTCTAATGTTGTTAATGCTGAGCTGCTATGATTGCCATACCTTGCATGTCAGCTTCCTTGCTAGCAGGTGTTAATACCTTTTGAGGTTTTCTGTCTGGGACACTAGTCACCCAATGTGGATATACACATGTTGCAGCGCAACAGTCATTTCACAAACTGCAAATGAAAGATCCTGTCTGAAACTTATTTTAACCTCCGTGTAATTAAAGATGTTACATGGTCAGAGAATATGGTGAAAAGAAGCAACAGAATGTCCATTAACATTGCAGCTGACCAGATGGAGATTAGCCTTCAGCTAGTGTCCCTTAAACCTGGACATCCCACATCCAGCTCAACACCCTAGCCACTGGGTCACACTCAGGCTCATCTTTTGACCAAGCATGTCCTGACTGTTCCTTGCAAAAGCTTGACCTATTTTGGGATGGTAGTTCAAGACTGCGTGCCTTCACTTCTATAAATGTTAACCCACGCTGAAATTAAGGGATGAGAAAAGACAGATATGATATATTGTTTACCATCTATTGTACCACATGATTCTTAGAAAATAAACTGAGCTAAGTCTTGTTTAGCTGTTACCACCTGTCGCAAACTCATGAACAAAGCAGTTTCTAACCCTTCTTCCTCTGCTGCTCTTTCCTTCCTATCTTCCATAGAGATTTTACATGGATCTTGGTATAAGCAGGCAAGAATGCCCTTACTCCCATAGTCTGTTCATCACACTTATTCCTGTTCAGGTGTAGCGAGTAATTCATGAATAGGGCTCTCAAGCTTCGAAGGACTCAAAATCTATTTTGGGTGACAAGGAGAAATGTCACCTTTTCCTCTTACCGCCTTCCAGTCATTTACATCCAGGAGGGTTTTTAAGTGAGTAGGTGTGCTTGGCCAAGAAACATAATGAGCAGGAGCTATGGTTGCAAGGAGATAAGGTACCCCCCCCCTCCAGCACTCTTCTTACAATCACCACAAATCCGATACAACCCTCCCATCCCACATTATCTCTAACAAGGGTTGTTTCAACCTCTTTTGCAAATGTAAAAAGAAGCCACCTTTAGCATTCTAAACTGTAATACACAGGTGAGATATTATTATTATAAAAATTAAATAAGTTAAGGGACTTTCCACTCCAAAAGGTTCTATTCTGGACACAAAGAATATACAGTGGACCCTCGTATAACAGTTTGTATAACATAAAATCCGTACAACACAAGAAATTCCAGAGATAGGGGAAATTTGCTTAACAGAATTGTCTATGGGGCAAATCCGTACAACATAAAAATGGTCGCAATTAGGGATTACTCTGTTTTCAATGCATTCCTATGGAAAATTTGTATAAAGGAAAATTTGCTTAACATAATTTCATTTGGAACAAATTAATTCCTTTATACAAGGCACCACTGTACTAGCACTCCTTTATCAATATATTTTACTAATGCATTAACCTGCTGAAAAGAATCTGTTTTGTGTGTGTGCGTGCATGAGGTTTCCCAAAGGATTTTGATTTTCTCATCATTTGTATTAAGCATTTCATCTTCCCCCACCCACCCACCCACAAACTCATCCTCTTGAGGGATGTCTTTCACACCAAAAAACATAGGAACCAGAAGGCAGAGAAGATGGGTTCGGGAGGGCATGGAAGCAAATATTTATGGCTTTTTCAGCAGGTCAACACAAACACTAGTTCCCCCTCCCTCCCTTACCCCTTAAGGCCGGGGGGGGGGGGGGACACAAAGCCATGGAACCTTCTTTTACTGTGGACTGGAGAGAGGGGGAGGGCCCACTGCCCATCCCCCCCACTCATAGGCACTCCCCCCCAATCGGCCTCTGAACATTTAATTTTAGCTTAACTTAGCTTAGCTTCTAACAGGCTTTCTAGAGATGGCCAATATTCTCCCTTTCTCTTTCTTTTAACATGACCATGATATGAATGCGAGAAGAGAGGGAGGGGGAAAACTTTCTTCTTTTCCACAGAATCAGACTTATTTTCATGTAATTCAGGGTGGAGAAAGTGGGAAGAAAGGCCGTGTTCCTGAACTGGGCAATTTTATCCTGATGAGGGTTGAAAAAAAGGGTGAAGATGTGCTTTCCAGGGTGGGGAAGGCAGTGTGTGTGGGGTGGGTTGGGGTGGTGTGGGGGTGGGGGTGGCAAAGGGCAGAATGTCTCTCAGGACAGCCGGTTTCCCCCCTCCCCCTTCATAACAATAAAGTAGCTATGGAAACAGGGTTGATTAATGCATCCTATTTGCGTAACCAAAACCCTCCCAAAACTCATTCAGAGGGACTGGCAGTCTCCCCACCCCACTTTCCTGAAAATCCTCTGGTCGGGAGGAAATGTGTTCCTTTTACACCACCACACAAACAGGCAGAAGAAGAGAGAATTTAAAAGGGTGCTTTGAAAGGGTGATCTGCCTTTAAGACACTGCAAATAATAGTCACCTTTCCCCCCAGACTTTATCCCTTTCTGGAAAGAACGCTGAGGAAAATTAAGGGAGGGAAGATGGAATCCTGAAGTACCGCCTACCAAGAAAACACAGGAGAAACCGGACTGGGGAAGGATGGGGTGGAGGACTAATACAACATTGGAATGATGGTGCCTTTGAGATAAAAACATTTGTTCTTCCTTTATTTTAAATCAGGTAGTAGGGTTAAAAGCGAATGAATGGAAATGAATGGAAAGCATTCGCTGGAACTATTATATAACCAGAGGGGAAAATGTCTTTTCACTGCAAACACGTATGTGAATGATGTCTAGACAGTCATAAAAAGGGCAATTAAAGTGAAGCAAGCTGAAGTAGGCTAATGTCTCCTTCAGAGAAATAGAGTTCAAAACTAGCATTTCATCCCCACCCTTCTTTGAAATAAGGAAAAGGAAAGTTTGCCAGATAATGGGGATGGGGGGCATGGAGGGGGCTTTGTAATTGGTTCCCAGAGGAAGTCTGCAAAATTCACCTAACCCTTGTCAAATTCTCCCCTGCACCTTTAAAAAAAAACACAACTATCAGATATTCCGCCTGCATCCTGTCTAGACTGTGATAACAAAGGGCATTTAAGCCCCATAAGATGCAGAGAGAGAGAGAGAGAGAGAGAGAGAGAGAGAGAGAGAGAGAGAGAGAGGCTATTTAAAAATGCAGTACTAGATTTTTCAGTGGACTACAATTTCTCGGATGGTCTTCAAATGAAAGTAAGCAATATCCAACTCCAAATCTCTTTGTGTGTGTGTGTGTGTGTGTGGGGTCTTCCCTTAATGCCAAAGCATTCACAGTATAAAATTCACAGTATAAAACAAACACTTGAAACAGCCATCTGTATTCAATCATATTTTATTTTTTGGGGGGGTTGGGGGCTCGGAAATGTAGACAACATTACCATATATTTCTAAAACCGTAAAGTGGTTTACAATTAACGAAGGGGATGGCAACATTAGAAATTAAAGCAACTGAATTTTATTTTTAAAAAAATGATTTATCCTTTAGTCCATAATTTGTGTTGTTTCTGTCACAACAATTGCTTTCTCTTTGGCCTTGATCCATACTACCTTTTTTCCTTTACCTTTTCCCTCTCACGTCCTTTATTCTTTGATCCCTTGATCATCCATATTTGTTAGGCTTTCCAATTGTCAGGGAGAAAGTCTGTTCTGTCCCTGTACCTTTAAAGGCAGATGGCTTTGCAGAAATTAGGTAACTATTTGTTGTTTCATAGTATGGAGAACATTATTATCTACTATTATCTACGGAGATTCAAGCACATCACCCCAGTTCTGGCTCGCTTGCACTGGCTCCCCGTAGTCCTCCGGATTAGGTTCAAGGTCCTGGTTTTGACTTTCAAAGCCCTTCACGGCTTGGGACCAGAGTATCTGGCGGAGCGTATCTCTCAAAGGTCAACTGGAACCAGACCCATGAGATTGCCGCAGGTGCTCTCACTAAGGGTGGCCACACCCAGAGAGGCGCGGAAATCGCGTACACGTGACCGCGCCTTCTCTGTGGTGGGGCCCGTGCTCTGGAACCATCTTCCCTGTGAGCTGCGCCTGATTGAGTCCCTGCCCGCCTTTAAAAAAGCCCTGAAGACTCACCTCTTCAGGGAGGCGTTTGGCAACCTTTCTAGTTAGGTTTTTTTTTTTAATGGCCCACCATCTTGCTCCTTTCCCTTGTGTTTTGTTTTGCTTGTTACCTGTTTTTTTGTATTACCATTTTATTGTAAGCCACCCAGAGTTCCCATTGGGAAGATGGGCAGGGTCTAAGACTAATAAATAAATAAATAAGTACTGCTGTTGACTTGGCTCAAGCAGCTGCTACAAAGTGTAGGACCAGTGGCTGATAAAAGAGTTGGCAACCCTATGAACTACTACAAAGCTTTCTGCTATTTTAAATGAATTCACATATTCCCTCCTACCGCCTCTTATTAATGGTTTCAGACTATCTTTCATTCTATCCTCCTAGAACTCTCTCTCTCCTCCCCAAAGATTCTAGTTTAACACTTTCCTTCTCATCTTCACCTCAAATACTTGGTGATCTGCTTCCCATCCCCTTTCTTCCGCTTTCAAAATCTTGCCACTGGTTATGAAGATAGCCATGCATTCTCATGAACCTACCTTGGTCAAAGGGTTCAGTGTTAATCAACACATGCAAATAGGAGGAGTTTACTTCCATACAAAAAAGTATTTCCTAAGCTTGGATGCCCAAGAAATCCTGACCAGCACTGCTAGTGGTGAAGACTTCTGGGAGTTTCAGTCCAAGAACATATGGGAAATCAAGGTTGGAAACCATTCAAGAGAGTCCATTATGCATTTGGGCCAAGAAGGTGAAGACTAGAGTTCACAGATCAAGCCAAAACATTCAAACACCTGCCTCTGTAACTAATAAATCCTGCAAGTGGGACAATACACCACCTTCAGAAGATTACCTGATCAAGATTAAATTATCTGAAAAGGTGGGGTATAGTTAATAAACCTTTGCATCAAATGCAACCATAACAAAGAATGGTGTATATTTGAGCAGGAAACTTGTCCCTTTTTTGTAAGGGCACTTATGGTTTTGTTTAGTATGGGCCAAAATCAACTCTCCCCCTGCTTCCAATCCAGCTTTTCCAACTGGGAATCCTTCATGACTTGGTCTACAGTTTACATCATTCCTGACTACTGGTCATGTTGGCCAGAGTTTATGAAAGCTATTTTATTTATTTATTTATTTATTGCACTTATATCCCGCCCATCTTCCCGGAGGAACTCTGGGCGGCTAAAGCCCCAAATATCTTGTGTGCACCAGAAAGGCTTTTCAAAATTATTTGTTGCATTATAAAAAGGTAAATTATTGCCATTAATTATTGCCCAAGTCTTGGCTTCTTTAATTTTTAGCTGTCTTAATAAAATGGCCACAATTTATTAAAAAAATTATTGAAAGAGCTTTATGACATCTCAAAATAAATTATTCCCAAAGCAACATTTTAAAGTGGACAGTAAAGGTTACTAAGTGATGGTGATATTACAGGTACTACTTTTATGTTAATTCCTTATTATAAATGAAAAGTAAGAAATGATAGGTAGCATTGTTATTTGTAATAGGTTATGTCCAAACTCAGGTACTAGGTTAGGGGAAGGCTGTCCCAACTAATTTGATTTATCAGTCAGTTTAGCGAAGGGCAACAACAACAGTATTAATTCAATATTCTGAGCCAGGAAGGAATTGGCCTTGTGTATACCTTGCACAACTGAACTGCATATTGCTGTCTTCTGAGCTAGGTTTTTATGGGTCTTAATGTAACAACCTTGTGCACATAATGGCAGAGCTGTAACTAACCATTTTGGCACCTGGGCTGAGCAGCACTGTCTCTCACCTATGAGACAAGGATATACACCCTCCATTAAAAAAAAAAAAAACCAAGGAAGAGAACTTGGCGTCTTCTCAAAAGAAAGTGTTTATGCTGTCAAACAAGGAACATGGCTAAGGCTTGGAAGTACTGCTGCTTACTTTCCTAACATTTACCAGTACCTTCACCTCCAGATTTCGGTGCCCTCCATATTTTGATGTCAGCTGCTATACTCTGGGTAAAAAGGTAAAGGTAAAGGTTCCCCCATACATGTGTGCTAGTCATGTCTGACTCTAGGGGTGGTGCTCATCTCCGTTTCCAAGCCAAAGAGCCATTGTTGTGCAAATCTGTGGCCATGTGGCCGGTATGGCTGAATGCATTTCTGCACATGGAAACACCGTTTTTACTTTCCTGCTTTTTACTGTGGTGCCTATTTATCTACTTGCATTTACATGCTCTTGCACTGCTAGAGTGGCAGGAGCTGAGGTTAACAGTGGGAGCTCGCTCCACTGCGTTGCACCCAGGATTTGAACCACTGAGCTGCTGACTTTGCAGCCGACAGTTTCAGCGCTCTAACCCATTGAGCCACCATGATGTCCCCTGGGTATAGCCTTGCAAATAGACCAGATCTCTTACCATCTTGATTCCTTGAGTCTTGTTATTTGCAATGCATTTTAAGCTTAAAACTCCATTCATCTCAAACAATGCCCTCATGTCAAAGTACTCTGTGTCATTTCAATAAAGTGGTGAAAACTTTGGAAAAGCAAGCTTCATACTGAGATGACTCAGTATAAAAAACAGAGAAGGAAAGCAACAGATGACATCGCTTAACACAAACCCCTCCACAGTTTTGATTTTGTTATATTGAAGTTGCTCAGCAGTTAAATCATACCCATTTGCATCAGCTCTTTAGAAACACAGTGATACTTTCCAAGCTGCCTACTTAAAAGGCAGAAGTAGCCAACTCTTTCCATTGTAGGCAGAAAACTGATTCAACAGAGGGAAATGTAGGGTGGTACATTTAGGTAAAAAGAATGAATTGCACAGATATAGGATGGGAGACACCTGGCTGGAAAATAGTACTGGTGAAAGTGATCTGGGAGTCTTGGTGGACCACAGATTGAACATGAGTCAGCTGTGTGATGTGGTGGCCAAGAAAGCCAACACGATTCTTGGTTGCATCAACAGAAGCATAGTGTCTAGTAGATCAATGGAAGTGATAGTACCACTCTATTCTGCTCTGGTCAGACCCCACCTGGAGTACTGTGTCCAGTTCTGTGCAGTTCAATTTAAAAAGGATGTTGACAATCTTGAACGGGGTCCAGAGGAGGGCGACCATGATGACTGAGGGTCTGGAAGAAATGTCTTACGAAGCAGCTTAGGGAGCTGGGAATGTTTAGCCTTACAAAAAGAAGACTGAGAGGGTATATGATAACTATGTTTAAATATTTGAAAGGATATCACATTGAAGAAGGGACTGGTTTATTTTCCATGGCTTCAGAGACTAGGACGCGGGGCAATGGTCTCAAACTATAGGAAAAGAGATTCAATTTAAACATTAGGAAGAACTTTATGATCGTTATTGCTGTTCGTCAGTGAAATATGCTGCCACAGAGGGTGGTGGAGTCATCTTCTTTGGAGGTTTTTAAGCAAAGGCTGGATGGCCATCTGACGGGAGTCCTGTGAGGGGGGTTCCTGCATGGCAGGGGGTTGGACTAGATGGCCCTTGAGGTCTCTTCCAACTCTATGATTCTATGATTGCAGAATTCACACCCGATTTATAAACAAAAGCCAAGCTTGTGGGCAAAGCAAAAACACTTGAAAAGCACATCCAATACACATCCCTGCTGCCCCTCACCTTACAAGTTTTTGGAAACACAGAATATTTTGGATAACTCTCAGAATCTGGTTCAAACATCAACCACTACTGGTCCATCAATTGTCCCTGCTGCTTCCTTCACTTTATGCACACTCCTGCCTCTTTCACCACTCTAGTATCCTATTCTAGAGAAGGTCCCTGAAACTGGAGGCATAAGCAACAGATATCTATCTATCTATCTATCTATTTATTTATTTATTTATTTATTTATTTATTTATTTGACTTTTATACCGCCCATCTAGCCCTAGGGCTACTCTGGGTGGTTTACAAAATAAAATCTCAACATAACAATAACAAGAGTTAAATAACGAAATGGGTAGGAAATGGCAGCAATAAATAACAATGAAAACAGCAAGGGCTTTTCCCTACAGAACTTCTCACAGCACTTGATCGGATGGTTGATCTGACAATTCAACTCAGAAGAAGTTCCTTTTATAGCCTGATGTCTGTCTTTAATGAAGAAGGACTTCTGTTAATGACAAGGCAAAGGTTGTGTTACTTCCATCCTCCAATAACTCAACAGGGGATCTTCTAGGACTTTATAATCCAATGGATCATTGTGTCAGGTAACTGCTGTTTTTCTCTGCATCTTAAGGAATATGGAACTTGGGAGGAGTGTGAAGCGAGAAGCCCTGTAAGTGCACTTTGCATGGAAATAACAATGGCATGTACCCAACCATTAGCTTCCATAAGCCCGAGTTTGAATGTTTCCTATCACAGAGGATTTGGGGTATGAGAGGGTTGGGGGAGCATACCTTTGTGTTCACGCAGAACGCTGGCCAAGACATTTGGGCCTCACCATTTGGCACACTGTGAATTCAGGAAGATTCTCAGTCATCCAGGTGAGTTTATCTGGAAGGTGAGTCATGGCAACTGGACTTCTTTTCTTGAGAGATTGAAACGTTTCAATCTCTCAAGAAAAGAAGTCCAGTTGCCATGATTCAACTTCCAGATTCCTGAAATATATGTATTCTCACATAGCCCCAAATTCCTGTGCACCATACATTTGTTCAGTAGAACACGACACTGGAAGATCTGGGCAACTGGTCTTTCAAGCAAACTTGGTCATTACTGGTAGCTGCTTCTACTGAGGAATCCTGGATAAGCTTTTGAGTTTTATCTCACACCAGCAGTTTCTAAGCTAGTACCTCCCAAATGCATTTGACTACAACTCCCATCACTCTGCTCCAACCAATGACCATGGTATCTGGACCTCAGGAAAGTCACATCAGACTGGGGGAAGGCTATCCTGCAGCATTACTAAGTAAAATGCAGTTCAAAGGCAGCTTACCGTGAGAATCCAAGTTGAAAACATCTAAGCATTTTAAAATAAATCTAGGGCATTAAAGGCCCAGTTCAGACAACAGTATAGTTGTGACTGCACATCACAGTGATATATGTTTAATACCACTTTAACTATCATGACATCGTTTTAAAGGATTCTGGGACTTGTGGTTATACTGTAGATTCTCTGTTGGATGATTTTAGTATACTCCATTGAACTGCAACAGGAAATGCAAAGCACTGCACCAGACTGCGAAACTCAGATTACTATGGGGTGGAGTCATGGCATATTAAATGGTTATCAAAGTGATATAACAGGTACATCTCCAATCTCCGATTAAAACCATTCATGGCAGAGATAGTAGGTGATTATTTGTACCCAGTGTCTGGTAATTTGGAGAAGTTATACTGCATGTTAAAAATACAGTACAGACTCTATAAGAGTGGGGAGCAACATGACCCATTCAGAAAAGCATAATAATAATAATAATAATAATAATAATAATAATAATAATAATAAT
>JAHTLZ010000129.1:95233010-95263084 GCA_023846285.1 Phrynocephalus versicolor
TAAGTAAGTAAGTAAGTAAGTAAGTAAGTAAGTAAGTAAGTAAGTAAATCCATGCTCGCTGAAAGACTACACCAATGGCCACACTGGATGGCATTCGCAGGGTATTGTAGTCCAAAACACAATTATTCCCATCTCTAGATGCCGCGAGAAAGCCAAAGTCTGCATTTGTACACTTAAATACCAGCACCCATAGACAGTACCAGTCTTTATGCTGGAGACAGGAACTCAAACCATCTTCAGTAACTGTTTCTATTTTTCTACTGTTTTCTTCTATTTTTCTACTGTTCCCCCTTTTTCTACTGTTTTCTTCTATTTTTCTACCTTTCCCCCTCCCCCCTTGCCTGGAGAACATTGTGACATGTTGTTATCTCCCCTTACTGTTTTACTTCTAAGGTGATCCAACAAGAACCGAAAGCCTGTATGTGATTACTTGAGAGGAGCAAGTTCCTTTAAGTTTGGTAGAACCATCTCCTAAACATGCCCAATAATAATCATCTGAACCTAATCTGTACCTAAATTTGGCCAGTTGGAAGATACCAGAACCTGCCTCCTTCTCTTTGGTACCTTTGGTGTGGAGCTCTAATACCTCCAAAAACTGTCATAATGAGTAACTTTGGTTTATTTCTAAGCAGGCTGTTGAAGGACATGTATGTCACCTCCTCCTCTAGAATCGTTTGTGTACAAAGATCACAGGCAATTGGTGTAGTTAATTTTTAAGTTAAATAAGTAAAACAATCACATCAACTCTTCCAAATAAAAACACGTTGCAGCAAAAGGTTACTCATCTGCTTATTAATTTGTGTTTTGTATGCACTGCATCCTGCATAAAAACCATCAAATCATATTTGGCAAATTTCATGCGTTTGGGATTTGTTAACTGCAAAGCTCATAAATGGCCCCAATGCACACTGGAGGCTGCATTCAGGAGACAAATGTCCGCATTTGAAAAAAATACATAAATGATAAACACTGAAGGTTCTGTCACCATGGAATGTCAAGGAGAAACAAACAAGCACGTTGAAGACATTTAGAGTCACAGAAGCATTTTGGAGCTGCTTACAGGGCATGAAGTGGCAATGTCTCACGCCAGAGCTTGGAATAGTTACTTTTTAAGAGCACAAATTCCAGAATTCCCTCGCTATCTATCTGCTAAACTGAGTCTTTTGGGAGCCTGCCCCAGCTTTGCTCTTTCTGGAAGTCACAGAGGCTGAGCTCTGGATGTCAAACAGTGCCATCTAGCCCACAATGGAATATCTGCACCAAATCTTCTGACCACAAGAGCCAATCTCGTTGCATCAAGCCCTATAAGTATCCATCACACTGCAAGCGTCTGGCCGCAGAGCTAGTTTCTCAACTTTGGGATGCAGGAAACTAGAGAAGCCAAACATTTATCCAGACTGGCAATTCTAATGGGCAGTGACTTATGGGTGTTTCAGGCATGATTGCTTCCCAAAGCTAGTTGGAGACCCCTGGCATTTCGTGGTGGCCTCTTTATCGTTCAACATCAAACAAAATTAGGTGTATTTCAGGAAGTATACGACTGGATAGAAGTCATTCTTACCTAGAGATAGGAAAACTCTTCAGATTCCTGTTCCCCCCTTTTTAAAAAAAATCTTCTGTCTTAGATCTTAACCTTGATTATATCCTCCTTCTGATTTTTGTCTGCCACTCTGGAGAATGCTCTCTGCTTGCCATGGGTTGCATACCTTTCACTGACTCTTTCAGAGAGTCTCTTTAGATCTTGACAGATCCTTGAACAGAGGCGGGGAATGCACACAGCTTTCTATGGGTGGTTAGGTCCCAACTCTCATCAACTATTTCCAGCACAAACCAATGGTGGCGAAGTCTGGGAGCCACAGTTCGGAAGGCATTACATCACATTACAGTATTACTTTAGTTAGTACACGATTCAAGGGGAAACTCAACAGGCTGCTACAGAAGAGGAACCATGTATGCTGCACCTACTTTTACCTTTGGCCTCAACCATAAGACGTAGAACAGAAATAGTCAACCAATATTTCCCAACGCTCGTCGGAGGTACAGTATAGCACTAGGCATCTAGTTTCAGTTTCCAGATAAATCTGGCACAAGGTAGAGTCACTTCTAATGCTTCAAAATACCAACAGATAGTGTTGGCAAGACTGAGACTGCATTTATTTCATGTACCCAACCATATCCCATCCGTCCGATGGTTGCACTCCCAGTTCTTAAAACTGGCTTCACCTACTGTCATTGGTAGAAGTCAATGCCTCTCCTCAGGGACACTTTCTCTTTCCCTCTGAGTGAGTGAAAGAGAGCAGAAATTCAGTGTTTGCAACAATATTTTTAGCATTCTCTGGAGAGAGAGAGAGAAAAGGGGAATGTGTGAAACTTAAGAGGTGCCACATAACTTCCTACCAGGAATATCTATTCTCCTGCCACTAGAAGGGCATTGAGGTGCATTTGGCATTCACTAAGTGATTTCCCCTCACCCCACCCCCACCCAATGTGGCCATCATGGAGTGCTGAAGAGATTCATGTAGTCATAAAAGTTAAATTGGCCTGCTAAAATTGCAAATTGCACTCTCTCCAAGGCTCATCAAAATAACTGGGTGGGTAAGCCTTTCATTAGATGGTCTATGAAAATTAAGAAGAGCATCCTCTTTGGATAACATTTTGATTAAGAACTTCAAAACAGATATGCAGTTCGACTCTTAGGGGGTTAAGTGTCACTTCCGCATGTACCGCTGTAATCTGCAACTGCCCTGCTTCATTTACAAAATGTCATGAGGGCAAAACAAGACAATGCTGTGTTCCACTTGTAACCTGCTGGAGCTTTCTTGCTGCTTTGCTCATCTTCTTTCTTACCACAAACACTTGAGGAGAAGACAGGATTAGGAAAGGAAAGGCAGCCGGCATCATTTGTCGATCTCAAAGCAGCCAAGAACTTACAACTACAGGTAACCACGCTGTCCAATCCTTTTAGAACTGGTCCTCTGTGGTTCCCAATCTTGGGTCCCTCAATATTGTGAGATGTCCTAAGGGGCTTCAGCCAGCATCGTACAAATTGGAATATCTAGGTGATTTGGAGTCACCATTAGAAACTCTGTGGGTAAGAGTATCAGGCCACAAGGATGGTCTAATAGTGTGTGTGTGTGTTGTGTCGTTACAGTCGTTACCGACTCTTCATGACTACATATCCAGGGAGTTTTCTTGGCAGGAATACTGGAGTGGTTTGCCAGTTCCTACTCCAGGGGCCTACAGCACCTGGTATTCCTTGGAGGTCTCCCATCCAAGTACTGACCAGGGCCGACCCTGCTTAGCTTCTGAAATTGGGCGAGATCAGATGTGCTTAGGGCATCTAAGCAGCTCAGTCTAATAGTAGGTATATGCTATCGGCCTCCAACCCAAGCCCCTGAGGGAGACTGACAGTTGGAGAACGTTGTAAAGGAGGCATCCAAGAAGGGAAGCCTGGTTATAATGGGGGACTTCAATTACCCTCACATAGACTGGGTGAACTGTTGTTCCGCACATGATAAGACTCAACTAGAGGTACAAGAATCCTTGTACCACAGGATCTGGTGCAAAATGTTAATGTGACTGATCCAATAGGGAACAGTGACCACAACACAATTATTTTTAACTTAATCCTAGACTGCAAATCACTAATGAAATCTAACACAGAGACCTTAAATTTTCAAAAAGGAATTTTCCCAAAGACAAGGAAACTAGTAAAAAATAAGTTGAAATGGAAAATTGAGAGAGTCTAAACACTGCAAGAGCTGCCTAGATGCCCTAAGCACATATGATCTTGCCTGATTTCAGAAGCTCAGCAGGGTTAGCCCTGGTTAGTACTTGGATGGGAGACCACGAGGGAATACCAGGTTGCTGTAGGCGCCTGGAGTAGGAACTGGCAAACCACTCCAGTATTCCTGCTAAGAAAACTCCATGGACAAGGGGTCACGAAGAGTCGGTCATGACTGTAAAGACACAACACACACAAACACTGCAAGAGGCATGGAGGCTGTTCACAAAAACAGTAACAGAGGCCCAACTGGAATGCATATCCAAAAGGAAAAAGGGCACTGCCAGGTCCAAGAGGACTCCAATGTGGCTTGCAGGAGCTGTTTCGGAAGTGATCAAGGCCAAGAAAACAAAGAAAAGCTCATTTAGAAGATGGGAAGTTTGTCCAAATGAGGACAACAGGCAGAAACATAAATTCTGGCAGAACAAATGCAAGGCAACAATCAGGAAAGCAAAGCAAGACTTTAAGGAGTGCATACCTAAAAACACTCAAAGAAATAACAAGGTGTTTTTTAAGCACATTAGAAGAAAGAACCCAAATAGGAAGGCTATTGGACCATTAGACGACAATGGAAGGTGACAATGGAAGGCAAGGGATTATTAAAGAGGAAACAGAGATTGCAGAGAGAGTCAATGAATTCTTTGCTTTAGTATTCACTGAAGAAGACAGAGACCACATGCCCGAACCACAGCCTATCTTCGTAGGGAGGGAAACCAAAGAATTAAACCAGATAGAAATAACCAGGGAGGAGGTCCTTGTATGTCTTGTTGAACTAAATGCTAACAAATCACCAGGACCAGATGGCATCCATCCACGAATTTCAAGAAACTTAAAGATGAAATTGCTGAGGTCCTACCAAAATATATAATCATTCCCTCAAATCAGGAGTTGTGCCTGATGACTGGAAGGTAGCAAATGTGACACCAATCTTCAGAATAGGATTCAGAGGTAATCCAGGAAATTACCGACCGGTTAGTTTGCCATGCGTCTCAGGTAAAATGATGAAAACCACCCTAAAAGATAAAATTAATAGGCATATAGAAGAGAAGGTGTTGCTGAAGGAGAGCCAACGTGGCTTCTGAAAGGATAAATCATACCTCACCAATCTGTTGGAATTCTTTGAGAGTGTCAACAAGCATGTGGATAAGGGAGATAGGTTGACATTGTTTATCTGGACTTTCAGAAGGCTTTTGACTAGGTCCCGCGCCAAGGCTCTTGAATACACTTGCCAGTCATGGAATCAATGGACAGGTCTTGTCCTGGATCAGCAACTGGCTAAGGAACAGGAAACAGAGGGTAGCACTAAATGGACAGTTCTCCAAGTGGAGGGAGGTAAAGAGTGGGGTCCCCCAAGGTTCAGTACTTGGACCCCTGTTTTTCAACCTCTTCATAAATGATCTAGAAGTAGGAGAAATAGCGAGGAAGCCAAATTTGCCAACTACACTAAACTATATAGGGTAGTAAAAACTGAGAGAGATTGTGAGGAGCTCCAAAGGGATCTCTTAATACTGCGGGAGTGGGCAAACCAGTGGCAAATAAGCTTCAACATTAGCAAGTGCAGAGTGATGCATGTTGGGGCAAAAACCCCAATTACATTTATAAACTGATGGGGTCAGAACTCTCTGCAACAAACCAGGAAAGGGACCTTGGTGTCCTGGTGGACAGCTCAATGAAGGTGTCAATCCAGAATGCTGCAGCAGTGAAAAAAGCAAACTCAATGCTAGGGATTATTAGGAAGGGTATAGAAATCATTTTGCCTCTATAAATCTATAGTGAGGCCTCATCTGTAGTATTGTGTACAATTCTGGTCACCATACCTCCAGAAAGATATTATGGAAATGGAAAAAGTGCAGAGAAGGGCAACCAGATTGATTAGGGGACTGGAACACCTTCCTTACCATCTGAGGCTGCAATGGCTGGGCCTCTTCACTCTTGAACGATGGTGCATAAGAAGTGACCTGATTGAAGTTTATAAAATCATACAAGGTGTGGACTAAGTAGATAAGGAAAAACTGTTTTCCCTATCGCACAACACTAGAACTAGGGGCACTCCATGAAACCTTTGGGTGCTAGATCTCAAACAAATAAGAGAAGGTACTTTTTAACTCAGAGGATCACTGGTCTGTGGAACTCCCTGCCAGAAGAAGTGGTGACAGCTGTCTGCCTTGACAGCTTTAAGAAAGGATTGGACAAGTTCATGGAAAACAAGGGTATCAAAGGCTAGCATCATGGGTGCCTAAGGACAACCTCCAGGTTGGAGACAGAGGCAGGATATCTCTCAATGCCATTTGCGGGGAATCGCAAGCAGGTGAAGACATCTGCTTTGGAATACACTGAAAGCCAATGGTGAGCCACTGTGTGAGACAGAATGCTGGACTGGATGGGCTTTGGCCTGTTCCAGCAAAGCTGATCTTTTACGTTCTTATGTCCAGTGGTCAAGCATAGTGAGAATTGTACTCCAATAGCATTTGGAAGACTAGGAACTATTGAATGAAAGGTTAGGAACTATCAAATGAAACAGTAATGCTCTGGTGTATCCAACTGTACACACCAGTCCACCCCCTCAATATGTGCCTTGGGATGATTCAGTTTATTGATCTACACAAGAGACACTCCACTTCTGGAGACCCACAAGGGATGCAGGCCTTACATTGTGTCACATGTCTCGCTGGTGGTGTCCATGAATGCCACAAATACTTGATGGCCACAGACTGGTGCCTCTTAGGCTAATGCTTCAGTTTAAGAAGCTATCCTATATCAAATCATATGAATCTGCCCATCTAAAACACAAGTAGATATTTTTGGTAGGCTCACTTTTCTGCCTGCCCCGGGATCCTTTGGGGGGACAGGGCACACAGGTTGTGAAAAACAGAAGCCAGGTACCCAAAAGTGGCCCTGAGACTTTTAAAAATAACACACAGAGAGGGAGAGAGAGAGAGAGAGAGAGAGAGAGAGAGAGAGAGAGAGAGAGAGTAAAACCGGAACCTAACCCCTGACCTAGAACAACATCACTGGTCCTAAGTGGCAGTAGCTCTCCATGACTCAGGATTTCAGATACACTACAGGCCTGTCCCAATACCTGCTGCTTGGCCCTTAAAGGAACTAGAGATAAGAGGCACTTGCTCTGCATTCAATGCATGTGCTCTGCAGTGCAAGGAGGTTGTGCACTGCCTTTTGATGAAGTCCTGGACCTTACGTTGCCCCACAGGGTCACCTGGAACTAATACAGCAGGTAAAATGTAGCCACAATGGAGTATTCAACAGCGATTAAATAGCCAAGACCCATATTGAGGAGCTGTCTTAGGTGTTGGCTGCTTTCCCCACAGGCTAAGTATGCCTAGGGTGGTAGGAATAAAGCCCTGGCCCACTATAAACGAAGACACAGCTGTTGTTTTCCAGGGGCATTTTCCATGAGTGTAGATATACATTTTTCAGCTATCAAGCTGAGGCAACACTACCACAAGGGAAAGCAGCAGCTGGAAGTGGGGAAAGCAGTGGCTCAGATATTACTGACTTCCTCCACATGCATGTTTCCTTGGAAATACTTAAGACAGGAAATGCCCGAACCAACGCTGCATTTTTAGGTGGGTTATAGCTACCAGGCAGGACAAAAACAAACGTCCCAACCGCCCCCCCTCACCCCTACACCCCAATTTTTGGATCACACTTTCTACTGGAGAGTGGACTGAATTTTAATCTTCTAAGAGGAACTCTGGGACCACCAAGTAGAGTGGCCAGTTACTTACATGTTGCTAAAAATGGGAAGGAAGATTAAAAAAACAAGATGTGGATCGGCGCAGAACTTCCTGCACCGATTCACGTATATAGATGCAAAAACGAAACCGAAATTTCAGCACAATTACAATGCAGTCCACTCAAGCGAGGAAGGCGTGAACTCCGTGACCTGTCTGCCTGCACAGTCTGCCGCCCAGACACTGCCACCTGCGGCTAGACTGCTTCAAGGTCCCTCGTCTCTCACTGTTTATGGCTATTGATGATTAACAACAACAACTTGGACTAGACAGCTTTCCAGCAGCAGGATATCTTTACAAAGAAGGCTGTTCCCTGGCAGCTCTTCAAATACTGGACTGTCTTCTTTTTTTAAAAAAAGGACATGTAACTGCCTCGGACACTGTATGATGCGAGCACTGAGAAGAGCCCACCACCACCACCAAATCAGTCCTCTATTCTCTATTTAGCTCACTTCTGCTTGCTCTGTGTGACTTCTGAACAGTCTCCTTCTACTTCTCAAAGATCCCAGTCACCACCAGAGTGGAGTTCGGTCTGCAGTAGTCACAGGGCAACAATTAAGTTCGGATAAGATGCATTTTGCTTACTATCTGAGATGCAGCTTCCAATGTCTACAGTCAGGCCTTGTTGTGAATTATACAGCTGTAGTTTTTAAGATCTTGGTACCTGCTTATAGTTTTTTTAGTGACACGGTCATGGTTAGGGGTGTTTTAATTGGGCTACTAATATATAATCAACGGTATATGTGTTGCTATAAGTCTTACAATTGTTAGTAAGCTGTCTTGATATGCCTCTGTAGGACAAGGGCTGTCAGCATGAAGCCCTCTAGATGTTGTAGAATCGTGACTTCCAGCCTTTCTCACCATGGGTTGATAGCGGCTGTCTTCCAACAACTCTCACTCTGAACAACTCTCACTCTGCCCATTGGGGTACTGTAAACTTTTCCGATAGCATTGTGAGCTGCTTCAAACATGGCTCACCAGAGGACTCCGTAGAAATAAAATTGATGGTGCCGGTGATAATCAATTCTACAACATATGGTTACAGAATGTTACTACTGCTGCTTTGCATGTTGTCCTGCTTCTATCAGTAAACAACACACCGTGAAACTTTATACAACTCCATTTAGCTACAATCCTACACAATTCTATACGAGCTCCATGAATGCAATAGGGTTTATTTCACCATCAACATATTTGACACGGATCTTCACAGGCAATCTTAAGAGTGCCCTTTTCTCCCAATGCATATTCCATGCAGAAGGTTCTACTCTGCCTGTTGTGCTTTGCATTTATCTGCTCTGCAGGAGCCTGGCTGGTATGAATTTAAAAGCCGAGGGAACGTTTGTTCTTTTGATTGAAAATATTCTACGAAAACATACACTGACTCCAGTTAACGCACTGTCCAAAACAGTCTCATGGGGGTGTGAGAAACAGCAGGTTGTGTACATCGCTAATATTATGTACTAGATCGTTAATATTATGTACTGTACTTAATAGTGTGGCACATAGGACATTTAAGGATATATTTCATGCATGTGTGTACATTGAGGTGCACCTGCATTGAACGGAACATTCGTCTTTCCACCATCTCATATCTACTTAGGAGTAGGTCACATTGCATTCCATAAGACTGCTTCCATAGGAGTGTGCCTTAACCCAATGAAGACAGCATGGAAAAGTCTTCAATCTGAAGCACAGCACCCAAAAAACTCACGCCAACAATTTTTATATGAATGGAGAGAGGAATCTAATATGAATACATCTAAGAGAAATCTATCCCTGAAAAATAACCATGAGTAGCCCCGGTGCACTCTCGCTTTGCTAAAGGCAAAACAGTCATCCCCTATGTGGTTAGAAGATTTTCTGTTCCTTGGGTACCTGAGAGCACATAAAGTTCCAGAGAAAATATGAACAATTATGAAGTTGCTTTGATCACTGGTTAATTTATCTCAGGTCTGCCTATTCTTGTTTTGGAATGGTGGAGGAGGAATGGAAACTATGGTCTCTGGAGGGCAAGATGACATACATTACGAGAATGAAATTACGCACTGCAGGATTTCAGCATAGAAATTTTGAGAGTCCTCAGGGAAGAAGATTTGGATGAACCTGCCTTTCTTCCAGTGCCATGACTGGCCATTCTCTCAGGCTTTAAATTTGGGTCCAAATCCACACCACCCTCCTTCTAAGAAAAGTAGGGATAAAGATGGCTACTGTTCCCATGGCATACTTTTGTCATGGTTCATATGCTTAGGTAGGGTAAGTAAACAGAGAGGAAGGAGAAGCCATACCAGCAGACTGCCTATCGGAGTTTGTGGCTCATCAAACACTCTTAAGAATCCCAGCCTTACCAGTACATCATGGCAGCTACTACCTCTGTGAAGGCCATTATTTATTCCTAGGAGGAAAAACCGAGAAACGCCCCACAATGCTACAAGGGTATGCTGTTATCTTTTGGAAATGTATAGAATAGTCTCCTGGGAGGGAGCCTGAAGCCTTACAAAAGCAACAGCAAAGCCTGTGAATTAAAAGAAGAAGAAGAAGCATTTTTATGGATATGAAAGTGCCCTCCCCCAACTAACACTTCAACAAAGAATAACTGTTATGAGGAAGTCTGCATTAAATCAGAGTGTTCCCTCCCCCCCCCCTTCAAATCCTTAGAAATCTCTTCTGGTTGTTATGCTTCACATTCTTCCTTTTGGTTTAACATTTAATCAAAAATAGCTCTTCCCTTTGCCCCTACAATACAGTGAAAAGGAAGAAGGCCAGACTGACTCTATGGGAATTCTCAAGAATAATTTGGTTCAGAAAGCTCTCACTGTTAAGACCTTTTATTACAAACTGCTTTGTCAAACCACACATTTCTTTGTCAATGTGTCCGCCACTTGCTATCACGTTATTCTTAGCACCGCTAAATACTGAAAACTGCAACACCCAGGGATATTCCAAAATTTCCCAGAACCCCAGCCCCTCCGCCCACCCCCAAAAGTGGGATGTGATGCTGGACACAAAACCAAAGAATCTCCGTTCTCACTTGGATCAAGTCATACATTTCTGGTGTGTGGGCAATGATGACCAGTGATGTCTTGGGCCACTTGAAGCTTCCTATATAAATCATAAGTGTACTTATTGTTCATGATAAGCCTCAAGCACCTCACACATTCTTCCTGGAAAGCAGTAAAAGATCTCAGTTGTATGAACAGCACAAGAAAGGAACACACAGTTCCTTTTCTGAGGCCCTACAACAGGAATTCTTTGCAGTAATGCAAGGAATATAATTAGACTGTGGCAGTTTCTGCTATAAGGAGCAAAAACAGTTTACCTGGAAAAGCTGCCAAAAACTACTCAGTATCAGGAACAAAATGAAACCGAAACCACAACAATACATGACATGCTTTTCTATCACCATGTCATTGTCTCTGTCTGAGTAGTCACTGATGGACCATCTCTTACATGGCCTATCAGACACCTCAAACACTGTAGGGCACCTTTGTTCTGTCCTCTGGGACTGTGTGTGGGGGATGTACATGTGGGATTAACTGAGGTAATATTCTACTTGTGTTCTCAATAAATGATTGTGTAATCTTTCCCTGGATATAGTATACAGTATATTCCTTTCTGTAACTTCCACACAAGCAAGTTAGCATTCATTTCCCAGCCAGAACCATACAAAACAGCTGAAATGAACAGAGTCCATCAAATGATAATTGTTACCTCTCCAGAGCCCATTCAATAATACTCCAAATGCACTCATGAATAAAAATGCCAAGTACAATGCAACCGGCATCTCCTTCAGCCATCCCAGTTTTATTTGATTTGGTTTTCTAAAATCGTAAAACCCAAAATTGAAAATTGCATCTTCTGACAGTATTCAGAGCTGTAAATATCAAGGCACTCATAAATGTCTGCACGGTGTCTGCAAATATTAGCAATATCTCACCTCAGAGAAGTCCTACTTCCATGAGCTTCCCCACACCTCACTAGTACTACTGCAGCTAGTGTTCCCCCCAAGCAACCCATTTGCCCCTTTCTCCCCCATGGGGCACTGCATGATCCCCTCCCCCATGTAGAGTTTTAAGCGGAATTAGGATAGAAAGAATTTATTCCCTCTGGATAAGAGGATTTATCAATCAGCCAGTACTTCCCAAACTTTTCCAAATTGTGACCCACTTTTATAGTAGCTATTAGGAATGGGCAATGTTCCAAAATGACCCACACGAGCCCAGGTGGTGTTTGGAAGCCTCCGACAAACAAGCAGCCAATCTCTTATGTTGGTCTGGGCTCGTGCGGGATTAAACAGCAACGAGGAAGCAGGCTGCGACATCATCTTTGCTTCTCTGCGTTGCTGTCCAATGAGACAGGGAGGCGGGATGATGCCTGTCCCTGCACAGCTGCTGACTGGCCAGCACCAGGAAACACATTAAAACAGATTTTCAGAATTTAATTCTAACTTAGTATATTAATATGAATGTAATGATACATTAAAAATGGGGGGGGGTAAATTTTTCTCTAACAGACTGAGAAGGAAAAACAACGTCAGTGTCAATATATATTGAGTTTTATTTGCATTTTTGGAGGTGTAAACCATCCTCTCTTCACGCTTCTTCCTGTAGAGCCCAAATAAATAACTCCCTACACAGGAACCACAACGTCCCTGGTTCTCCTCCCTTTCATTCCGTACCTCTTGCCAGCTTCCTCCATGACTCAGAAGTGTCCAGGAGGCATCTCCCCACTCAGGTCCCCTCTCCATTCACCACTGCCATACCCTGAAGAGCAGAAGACTCAGGCGCAGTGAAAGACGCCATCTCAGCAACAACTTTTCAATCCTGCCACCATCTTGGCACTGGCATTTCTGGAATGTACCATGTGCTCCCCTCATCCACCCCTCTTTGAGCTGGGCTAATGCTCAGGTCTGAAGGGCTAACATCAGCCCTCCAAAGGTGAATGTGGAAGAGCAAAGAGAAGCAAGCAAGAATGGTTCTGTCAGTGGAAGTAGGAGTGATACGCATGCATAAAAGGAAAATTCACCCAAATTGGGTACAAAAATAGCTAAGAACTCTAGGTCGCCTCTGTAGGTCAAGAGGAATAAAATAAAAGAGCATGGAACACAGCTTATTTAATATAATATGAAATTAATTGCAGCTAAAAATAACTGTGAGAACGCCCAGGAAACATTTTGCAACTCTGCCACAGATTACTGACTGAGGGGCTATTTACTATTGTGGCAGAAGACTTTAAAATGTAGCCTAGTAAATTGTAGGCAGAAGACTTTAAAATGTAGCCTAGTAAATAGCCACAGAAACATACTGTGACACACAACAGGTGAAATACGACATGCAATGAGGACTAGCCAACACTTCAACTCTGCCAACTCCCTGACATCATTAAATTTTACTATCTGATAGGGTATTTTAAAGCTTAAATTCCCAAGAAACAGGATAATGATCTTGGGGACTTAGAGGGAAGGAGGGAGACAACTGTCAAACAGGTCTCTCCCCCCCCCCAAGAAATTCCATAGTATCAGTGAAACGTACTAGAACTATTTAACAATCAAATTGCCACATATCTCCTTGTAATTCCAAGTCCTCTCCTGCAGAGGCCAAGTCCAATTTTAGGACTGTCAACCAAAATCACATTGTTGGTTCATAAGGGCTAAGTCGGGACAGGCAAACCAGTTTTTTGTCTGAGACAGTGACTTGTCCACGAAAGCTCATATTAAATCATAGTAGTTCATCTGTAAGGTGCCTCAACCTTACTGACTTATTTTTATTTGTTTTATGTTGTTTTGCTGGATATGCTAGCACAGACTAACACAGCAAGCGCTTTTAAAATGGCAAGATTTTTTAAATGTCCCAAATACATGGTTTGACACAGAGAAGACAATTTTCTAGTTGCCTACTGTATCAGTGCCTAGAGAGGAAGAGAAATAGGTGACAACCTGAACTAAGAACTAACATGGATTGTTGGATTCACAATTCACAATTCAGCCTTCCAAGAGTCAAGCCCTTGATTGGATAGACAAATCTGTCATTTTCAACCCCCTCTACCTACCTACCTACCTACCTACCTACCTACCTACCTACCTACCTACTTCATTCTCTGGTTGCTTCCATTATGAATTGGAATACATTTTTCACTTCTGGAAAATTCTGATTAAAAGATGCAATTGAAACAAACATCTTTGCCATCCTCAAGATTGAACTATCCGTTGGTCATAGTACAAGTTGATCAAGGGCACTCCAGTATAAAAATCTCCAGCCTTCTCACTTTCCTGGGCAAATGGTTCACAGGCTTTTTTTGTAAATCATCAGCCTAGAACTGCAGAGACTTGTCTCAGATGAGTCACCAGTTTTAAGTCATGCTGATTTACATTAACACTTGGAGAGGTACTGCAAATAAGGTTTCCATGTATAGAACCCATTAGAACGCTATCTGCTAAGATATACAAAGCAAAGCACCTGAACCTCTGCCAAGTAGCATGTTGCCATTAGCCTAGGTGCATCCGATAAATCTTTATTTAAATATGGCACCTCAGACCATTTATCATGAGTAAGGAGACGGAAGTGAAAAATGCCACTAAGATCAACGCCAACAAGTTTATTACCATCCCTTGCCCCTGGTAACCTACTAATCAAAGGGGAAACAATCGATTCATTTAAACTTTCCTTTTAATGCCAACAAAAGCAACAAGAACATTTATGCATACTGCATATATTCACTCACAACCTAAGCAGCCTACATTAGAAATGAAGGGCAGACAAACCACATCTAATTTTAAATAAGGAGCATCACAAACACTTATAATGGAGGACAGCTGTGTGGACCATGACACATTTTAATTAGATATATGAGATGGTTTTTGAAATCAGCGTGGATATATTTGGGGACAACCTGCTTGCAAGATTTTTTATATGGATGACATGCTTTGTTGTGAGAGCTAATATGATGGCACTGCGGAAAAGAGAAGAGAGTGCTTTGGAGCACAGGTCAAGGGCCAGTGGTATTCAAATAATTATCAGCAACTTTAAGTAAATATTTTACTAACATAATTTTGAAATTTATGACATAATTTTGAAATTTATGACAGCAACTAACTGCTTGTAAGGGCCCTGGAATTATAAGTATAACCAATTAGTTTTAAGAAAATAACTTCCTAAGGTTTGTAGTAAATGTTTTTGTAGATCCTCCTTTTTTTGCAGCTCTTAAAGTATTATCTTGTAAGCATGGCCATTGGGCATTTGCAACTCATTTCTTTCTTTGGGAAAGAAATGACCCCACTCAAAAACTAAAATCAGATTCCGCCAGTCCAGTAGCTTCTAGATATGTTGGGATATTTGATAGTATTCTCAACAAAGTGCCAGCACTTGACTAAATTATAAACCATAATATCATAGGGAAGTTTGTGAATGCTTTGCTGATATCAAGATAAATTACATCCACAGCATTCCCGCAACCCACTAATATGTGAACTGCTAAAAAAAGAGAGACAGCATCCATCTGCCATGATTTATTCTTGATGTCCTTAGTGCTAACAGTAGAGTGCTCCTTCCATTCTCCTCACTTTAGAAAGGTAAGTAGACACTCTGGCTTGTGGTCTTGCAGCATTCTATAGTGCAGTGGTTTAACACCCTCTTGCAATACAGAGAACCACCAGAAGAGCAAATCCATTAGCAGTGCCCCCTCTGGGTTCCCAAGGGTTCATGTTGCACTCTGATCCTAGGACTGACCTGCAGTGGTAACAGAATGTGTGTGTTTGAAAGAGTAAAAAAGAATGAGACAAACAGATAAGAGGTAGTTCATCTACTGCAAGCAACATTACAAAATGAGAACAGATACTGTAATACCTTCTCCAAGGAGCTGAGAACAGTGTTTCATCTGCATAGCAACCCTATAAGATGTTAGGCTTTAAAAAAAAGTGTCTTGCTCAAGACCACCCACTGATTTTTGCGACCGAGCAGAGACTACAACTGTATTTTCAAGTCCAAAACCAACCAACCACTGGCAACATATCAAAGAGAAAACCCACTCCAAGCTCTGACTTGAAGAGAAGACCAAAGCTCAAGCTGATCTCAAATATTGCTCTACTAAAGTCTATTTTCTCCAGGATAATGAACGGAAACTGGATCAGGGAATGTTTCTTTATAACACTACAGAAACATCCTAGTTTCAAAGCTGCGCAGAGTCCCACCCTGACAATTCTTTTAAAAAAACTGACACTAGGGCTGGGGTTTTATATTTTCCAGATGAATCTTTATGGAAAATGAAGGAGCAAAGGTGTGACCACCCTGGCAAAATATTCCACTAGAGCAATGAAATGCACAAGATTGTCAAATATATTCCACATCATCTGGAAGCTATTCCTATTCATGTGTGGATTTTTTTAAAAACAGAGAAAGAAATCTTTTTTTCACCAGTGAGAGAAATATATAGTTTGGTATCTCTGGGTAGAAAAGGCGAAGGGACAGTCATCTTACAAGGCCCTTCCAGCCCCATTATTCCATGATATGATGAGTCCTCTTTTCCTGCTTACTCTCTTGCTTGCCATGAATGCTTGCTACTATAATTACTCTGCATTTGCTGGAGTCTAAGGAGTACATTTTTGTGTGCAGAATTCCGAAGTCAGCTTGGAAGAAGAGATTTGCATGGGTCAATGACAAGAAAGACCCTTTTTTATTTCTTTTTCTTTTCTTTTTCTTTTTCTTTTTCTGTTTTTAACAAAAGCTGCGACAGCCATCTTGGCCACAAGACAATTAAGTTTGCAGACTGCTTTGACCTCCCAGTTCTGTGGAAGCTCATCTGAACTGGCAATAACGTTGCTTAAGAAACCACAGTGAATAAATAAGCATGTGGTGGGGAAGTTGATGGGCTCTGTATTTGTGCGTGTGTGTGTGTGTGTTTTTAAGCCAGTGTAAAGGCAATGAAAAAAGTTCAAAAGTGGTTTGAGAGGAAGGTACAGTGGTTCCCCGCCCTTTCACGGTTCATATACTGCAGTCCTGCTATATCGCGGGACCACAGTGTATGAAAAAAGGCCCCCAGGGTAAGGGGGAAAGTCCTGTTTCAAGTCTCCCATACTTACCCCTGGACTGGAGCTGCCCCTAACAGGCCTGTGAGGGCCTTCCTGGGCCTTCTGGTGGCCCCAAAGCAAAAGTGACTTCTGGATCGCTGAAAATCATTTCTGAGGCCTCCGACAGGCCTAGAAAGGCTCTCTGAGGCCTCAGAAATGATTTTCAATTTGCAAGGAGGCCTGTTCGGGGTAAGGCCAGACTGAGGGTAAGTACAAGAGGCCCCAGCTAGGCCCCCCCAGGCCTGACTCAACCTGCATCTGCATATCACAGATTTTCAATTATCGTGGGTCAGGTAAGGTCCCTAACCCCCGCGATAGGCGGGGGATGACTGTAATCTTCAGTGTCTCAGTCTACCCATCCAAAACTGTTAGGGTCAACTGCGGGGAGTATTTGTTTTTCCTCAGTGTTACTAAAGCCCAAGAGCCAGATTTGTTTTGTCCTAAAATGGACGACATTCAAGCTGTGTCAGAAGTGTCACTTGACAGTTTGGAGAGAGGAAAGAGAACACCTTTATTCCGACAGAAGCGTTCCTACTTTCTTTCCTCTCAAGAGAAAAGCAACGCAAGCAGAGAAAGCTTTCACTCCCCTTGCCCCTCCACTGCACCCCCCCAGCTTAAATTTCCCAAATCATTCCAAGCACTTGAATACACAGCACCTACTGAGACTCTGAACAAAGCCTCAGATGTTGAACCTTGTGTGGATTCTTGGGAGGGGGAAGGGAGGGGGACAACAGCTGTGGTCAAGCCACTTTGCAGGTACTTCACCTTCCAGCATTTTCAGAAGTGGCCCATATGGCTTCCTATACTTTACCCAGCAGGAGGTTTTGAGGAGGAAGGGACTAGGGCAGTGTTGGTGAATCTATGGCACGGGTGCCAAAGGTGGCACTCAGAGCCCTTTCTGTGAGCACCCGACATCGCCCATTCACAGCCACCTGCATTCAGGTTAAATTGCTGTATTGGCACTTTGCAAAAAAAAAAGTGAGTTTTGAATTGCAGCTTGGGCACTCGTTCGACATCACTGGACTAGGAGGCCTCCTCATTGTTTCAATGGATTTTATGAGTCACCCTTCCTATTCTAAAAGGACTGTTTCTCCTCCCTTTCATGTGGGACATTTTCTTTATATTGAGAACTTATTTTCAATGTAACAACAACAAAAAGGAATAGGAATGAAGGGAGGAAGAAGGATCCTTTATGAAACCTTCAAGTAAGATTTCCGATGCTGCAAGATGAACTCTGTGGGTGACTTCAGTAAAAATTCTTAGACTGATAGTCAGTCAGGAGAACGCATACATACATCCTGACCCTGCCGAAAGCAAAACAGGAGATGACACACACTTCCTTCAAAAGCCTTTTGAGAATAAATCAAGTGTGTGTGCCTTCACTGAGCAGAAAACCCCCACCGATTTTTACAAAGAGAATAAACCTGCCCTAACGTTTACCACCGGTCATTGCTACAGCAATGATTCTGCTTTAACTGGTGTCCAAGGGGAAATTTTTGTTTGCAAAATTCAGAAGCCAGCTTGGAAGAAAAAATCTATACAGTATATATTAACTTTGCTAAAAGCATTGTTTCTACAATGGACCATTCCATTGCTCTTTCAGCATGGTTACATTCCATTCTGTTGAGGTCCATAAGGTTCCAACTGCAAGACCTTCTTAAACCAAAGACCTTCAGAGATCCTACCCAGAAAGGAAAGAAGGAAGCATTTTGAATCATCTCCCCTAAACACATTTCAAACATATCATTGGGACTTAACTGCAGTTTTCAAGAAACCCAGCTATTCTTTGGGGCCTCACCTTTGTCAGCACAGACTGAAGGAATGTTTAGAGGAAAACCTGGGGCCCATGACTAACCGGTAGAGCATCTAGCCTTTCTCATCAGAACATGGAATGTGGCGCAGGTGTGGTGACGTGCAGACAGGAACAAAAGAACAAGGACTTTGGAGTACAGGTATTAGTTTCAATTCCTAAGCTAAAAAATAAACATAAACTTTTTTTAAAAAAAATATTTCCTTTTCTCCTTCTTTTCACCTGCAGTGCTTGCGCAGACTAACATGGCTTTTATAATCCGTAAACGATTATATGTTTCAAAGACTGCCCCCCTCGTTTGCAAAAAAATTAAAAAATGAATAATTATTTCAACATGGAACCTAGTTCTTAGTTGTTTTGCTCTTCCCTGAGTTGGAGAGTATGAGCTGTAAAATCCAAACATAAAGCTTAGGATTTTATATTGGAAAAGTAATTGCCTCTTATGATTGTTTCAAGACCTCTCCATCAAAGGAATGAGAAGTATCCACTGGCCAGAATGATCACTTGATCAGTGAGGGTGTGAAGAGCTGTGTGAACAGAATTCTGGCCAATGTCATGTTACAACGGCCAAGTACTCATAGAATTGTTGTGGCTGTTTATATGTTATTACATGGCTGGTAGGGGGAGACTTCCAGGAATTAAAGAGTTCCTGCTTCTGTCCTGCTACTCGTTCAACTTGTCTCTAATCAGACTCATTGTGTGTGAGCTGTGCAAGCCCCAGGACAGAACCAGGAGGTCTTTAATCACCGAAAATCTCCTTTTGCGGTTGATGCCATCGCCCTTATGCAGGTGTAATTACAGGACATGATTTTGGTCTATAACAAGTACCTGTAAAAAGTTGCCCAAAATCCAGCCTCAATTAAAGGAGATTCACAGCATCAGTTGCTAAATAGTGATTCAATACTTATGTAAATCACATTAATTTGTTGTGTCTATTCTAGATGAGGGTACCAAATGGCATCAGGCTGTCATCTAATGCAATTTCCTTTCAAGGTCAGGGTTCAAGACCAGCTATTCTCTTTGCTATCCCACACCACACGTCCCAAATACATGGAGCTTACTAACTAGGCTGCAAACTTATCCTATTCAATCTTCCGCATGGCAGTATCCTGTTTATATGTTGGTTAGAGTGCCTCTCTTAGTGGCCTTCCGTGGGCCAATATAAATTATACCATTCCACCAGACTTTCCAAGAGTAATGCTACTTCCTTGATTTTAATTGATTCTCCAATTTGACAGTAAAATATGTATTTTACTTATTTTTCTAACTGTTGCATTTCAATTGCTGTGTTTAAAAATTAGTTCTAGGACAATTCTCCTTAAGCACTCATTCAGTGGATATATGCAAAAAGTATGCAAATAAACTGTACAGTGGACCCTCGTATAACTAACAGTTTGTACAACATAAAATGTGTACAATATAAAAATTCTGGAGATATGGGAAATTTGCTTAACAGAATTGTCTATGGGGCGAATCCTTACAACATAAAAATGGTTGCGATTATGGATTACTCTGTTTTCAATGCATTCCAATGGGAAATTTGTATAAAGGAAATTTTGCTTAACATAATTTCTATTTGGAACTAATTAATTCCTTTATATAAGGTACCACTGTATAGCAGTGGGTAAGCATTTATTCCTCAAACAATCTGGATTCTTTCTAAACATGGTGTGCTAGGTAATGAACAGGGGATCTCCTGCTTGGAAATTATGTGTTCTACTACAGAATTATGGTCCTGCAAAGTAAGTGCAATCTATAACAGCAGAAAGGACAATCATTGCTACAAAATAGCATGGTGAAGAGCTTTGAAACATATTTCTGGACAACATATCCCAGAATCCATCATCCCTAGGGGTTTCTAAGAGTTGTTAACCAATGACATCTGCATAGAAGCAAATCTAACTTTACAATGCAAACCCAGATTTAGAATTACTTAATGCTCTGACATATTATAGATACCAGTGCGCTTGGTACAGGTGCATGGCTACCTAAAACTGTAGTAGATGCAGTTTGGAGGTGGGTGGGCAGGCGTTCTCTCTTATCCATGGTTTTCATTATCCACGGGAAGGCCTGGAACCAATCCCCAGTGAATACCGGGGTCCTACTGTACTTACATGCTCCTAGTCTCTGACAAATGTGGATTAAAGAACACTATTGACATGGTCCAACTCCTTTATTATGGACCCCTTAGAACAATTCCAAGATGGAAAGGGAAAGGGTTCTGTACATTCGGTCTTGTGTGCACCTTTTTTTAAGTCTCTGCAACAGACAAACACATTCCAGTTTGGACACCACCCTTTTACAGATCCTATACGTCCCTGATACAACTCCTAGAAGGCAGTGCATGCCTTTTAAATAGAATTGGGAGGGCTAGTCGTCCGGCAACCAATTCTCTTGTAGGCATGGTGAAGCTAGAAGCTTTCAACAAAAGGAATTCCCCAGAAATACTTGGGGTAGATGTTTGATTTAAGTCGACACAGTAGTATATAAAAGCTCCCCTAGGAAAACTCACTAGCAAATTGCAGAGGGAGGATTTTTGTAATGTATACAAAATGGTGAGCATTACTTAACAGGCATATTCACAAGAATAACTGGCACCCACTCTATCATTTGTCATACACCCACCTCTTTCTCTGACACCATAAATAGATTTGAAAAGTTGCTGCAGATGAGCATGGCCCCATTTGTTTGTGCACTTAGCCATGTATGATTCATTTTTGGCGAGGAGCAGCTCTTTGGAATTACTGCAAGATAACTAGCCGACAGACAAACCAATAAATGAATCATGCTTTCCATAAGGCCATACCTTTGGCCTTCTGCAGACACCAATCACCAAGTTAAAGGCAGGCTGGGGTGTGAGGTGGGGGGGGGAGAGAAAAGAGAACAAAGAAATTACTCATGCTCTCTACACAAGGCTAATCAAAGTTGATTCATGAGCTGAAGATTTATTGCTAGAAATCAGTGGTATGCTGGGGCAGGGGACCGTGGGGGAGACCTGTGAATTGGAAGGTTGAAGCAATTCACGAGTGGACATTTCTCGTCAATCCATCCCTAAAAGAAATGGAAAAGGCGCAGGAGAGGGCACAACCCAATTTATCAAGGAGGTTAGGAGCATCTTTCTTACTGCAAACGCCTCCAGCATTTGCAGCTTTGGAAACAGGATAGGGAATGCAGCGAGAGGGAAATTATAACTTTTGTGGAGAAAGTGGAATGAGATTTTTCCCCCCTTAATTCATGATGATGATGATGATGATGATGATGATGATGATGATGATGATGATGATGATGATGATGATGATGATGATGATAAGTCATGTCTGACTAATGCCACTGGTTAACCATTTGCTCTAATGGCTCTAAAAAGGGAACAGACTCATGACTATGAGACATCATTAAGTGAGCCAAAATTTACCAGTCATTCGGTGCCTCTTTTGCCACTGTAGAGGCATCTTTACCAAGTAATGCCCTAGCATCAGGCCAAAGGCAAGTTGACCTAGAAAGCAAAATATCCAGATTACCCCACTGAGCAGAATTCTAAAACTTCTGACATGGTGTTTACAGATATTTCATAAACAAACTGAAACTACTGAAATTCTCAACCACCCAGTAAAATGAATTCTCACACAGTAGATAATATTTTTTTCACTTTCTGAATTTATGACAATTTATAAATGTATGACTTTATGATAAGAACCAACAGGTGGAAACTCATCAGAGGGAGAGTCAGCCTGGAAATATGGAGAAATTACCTGACGTGAGGGCCATTAAACAGTGGAACAGCTTGTCTCTGGATGTTGTGAGTGCCTGATTGCTGGAGACTTTCGAGAAAAGATTGGACAGCCATCTGTCTGGGATGGTATGAGGTCTCTTGCCTTAGGCAGTAGGTTGAATTAGAAGACATCCAAGGTCCCTTCCAACCCTACGATGATTCTATATGATTATGAATTTTAACAGGCTCTGGTTAGATTCCTATTGCCCTTGGCACAGCATTATGTCACGCCTGCAGAAGCCTGCACAGAACTACTCTCAGGCAGTCCACAATGTGCACCTAATTGTGCAATGGGCTTTGCACCTTTGGATACGAATTCTGTCTAGGCATGAATTTCACAACGGCTTTTGCAATTTCCAAGTTGCGCAGGTATAGAGGTATATGATAGGATTTTGGCCCATACTTCAATAGGCTTATTACAACTAGCAGCATTTGTCCTTTGGAATTAAACAATGACAGCTAACCATTCTACCTAAAATTTTGCAATGCAATTTCGCAAACCTACTTGGTGGACAAAAATGTTCGTGGTATTACAGAATCCTTAGAAGACCTACTAGATCATCAGTCTTGACATCACACTGGGACACCTCTAAGATCTGCAGAGCTATTATCTATCTATCTATCTATCTATCTATCTATCTATCTATCTATCTATCTATCTATCTATCTATCTATCTATCTATCTATCTATCTATCTATCTAGACAGATAGATAGACAGATAGATAGAGGTACCTTGTATAAAAGAATTAATTCATTCCAAATGAAATTCTGTTAAGCAAATTTTCCTTTATACAAATTTCCCATAGGAATGCATTGAAAACAGAGTAATCCCTAATCATGATCATTTTTTGTTGTACACATTCGCCTCATAGATGATTCTGTTAAGCAAATTTCCCCTACCTCCAGAATTTTTTTATGTTTTTTATATATGTTTTATTAAAAAAAAACATGATAAAAATTATGGGTATGTTCATATAGTACTAAATATGTGTGCATGCTAGTCAAGCACTATTCAGGTGTGATACAACAGGGTAACCTCAACACAACAAGAAAGAAACTACCTTGCCTCACATCCTCCCTTCTTGTCTTTCCACAGTAGATGAGAAGTGAAAGCCCTGCTATCCATGACTTGGAAGCCCTATTCCCTCCACATTTAAGGAAGCCATAAAATTACAGGCAGAGCTGCATAGATGCCTTTCTCGCCTGAATTCGGAAGCTAAGCAGGGTTGGCCCTGGTTAGTACTTGGATGGGAGACCACCAGGGAATACCAGGTGCTGTAGGCGCCTGGAATAGGAACTGGCAAATCACTCCAGTATTCCTGCCAAGAAAACTCCATGGCCATGGAGTCGGTCAAAACTGTAACAACCCAACACACACAAAATTACAGGCAGGAGAGAGAAAACCGGAGTAGTCTCCTCTACCTGTGGTGAGATTACTCTGTTACAGGACACTGGAATAGCTCAAGTCATAGCAACTCTACATACTGTAAGCATGTTTACAGTGTGAGTCCTTGAAACCCCAAAAGCCAGGCCAGCCTCTTTCAGAACCTCTTCCTGACAGTGAAGTATAGTGCAATCTTGAACCCCTCACTCTCTCAGCCTAACTTAACTTCCTATGTTATTGATAAAGTAAAATGTGGAAGAGGTGTGTCATTCAAGTAGCCTGAGGTCCCCTGGAAAGGAAGTAGGATGGAAACAGAGGTGACTAACAAATAAATGTAATGATAGCCTTAGGTTTGATTCACATATGCACACCCCTCACTGGAGGCCTCTCAGTTACTCAGTGCTTACAATTCAATTGAATATGTGGATGTCACATATATTGTCTGTGATGACATCAGATAAGAAAGCAAGACAGGCAACAGATGGTGTGAATGTATAAAACAAAGCAATGCCGATTCACACTGTTTTACACTTGTAAGGCATCACTTGCTCTTGACTAACCCAAGATTAAGTAAAACTTGTTCACAGGTGGAAACTGCCTATCCTAAATTCTCACCTTGGTACACCAAAGAGAATTTAGTTCAGAATGGACAATAGTAAAGCAACAATTTAGGGTCAGAACAAAGGAAACACAGAACAGTTTTGGTAAGGGGGAAAGATGATCATTCACAGTAAATGCTTTGTTTGTAGAAGGCCTCGTTTCCATTTCTCATTAACGTCATGAAATTTGACAAGGAAGAGCTTGTTACTGCAATTCTCACTGAATAACATAATTCAGGATAGAATGACAGTCTTATCTAGAACAAGGCATTTTGTGCTATCCTGGAGGCTGGACATGTGCAAGTTTGTAAGAAGAAACAGAGCTTTGAAAAATTACTTTTCCAAACCACAACTCCAAAAATCCTCTAGCCGTTGTGGCAGCTTGGCTGTGGAACGCTGGGAGCTGTAATCTAACATGATCATTTTTCCAAATTCTGGGGAAACAGGAGCCTTGGTATTGGATTACAAAGCCCTAGGTGTTACACAGACCATCCATTATCACAACCTGGAAAATTTTCACTTCTGGGTCTTAATCTTTGCAAGATCCAGGAGGACAAACATTCTATTGTTGAGTTAGCCTTCTGAGAAAAGCCTAGTTAAAACCACCAATTGATTAAAACTACATATTGCGACAATGCTTGCAACCAGGTGTGAAGATGGTCATCTGTGGTGTCCAGCATGTTAGCAAAGAGTTCTAATATATCTTCCATGTTCCGGAATTTCTGAAGTGTGTCACAGAGGAAAATAACATTTGCTTCTGATGTTGGCTGCTGCCAGCTGCCCATGCAATTGCATGTTTACCCAATATTACAGCTGAATCAAACCTCAAAGCACTTAATACTTTCATATTTGCTGGGACTGTGACACCATTACTTGTTTAATCTTTTCCTTTGAATATATAGTAGCTATCAGAGACAGGGTAGCACTGTTCAAATACAGCGGTGCCTCGAGTTATGAATGTCTCTAGTTGCAAAAAACTTGAGGTACAAAGGGAAGTCGGTCCAGGATGCAATGCATCCTGGGAATGGAAGTCATCTGCGAATACCCCGACATTCCTATGGGATGCCTTGAGATACGGAAATTTTGTGGGCAACTTCAATTCCTAGGGTACATTGCACCCCATTCGATTTTGAGTTATAAACATTTCAAGAGATGAAGCATCACGAGAACGGAGTAACATCATAAGGCGAGGCAACACCATACTTGAAAGCGTGTCATACAGAGGAGAGGCAGGATCTATTCTCGATCATCCCAGTGTGCAAGATGCACAACAATGGACGGGATGACAGATTTTGGTTGAACATCAGGAAAAAATGTCTTAACTGTCAAAGCAATATGGAAAGGGAACCAATTATCTTGCAAGGTGGTGATTGTTCCAACACTGAAGATAATAGAGAGAAATTTGGAAAACCACCTGGCAAATACTCTTTGATTTTGTGCTCCTGCATTAAGCAGGGGGTTGTACTTCATAGCCTTATAGGTCCCTTCTAACTTCATGATTATAAAGAGTCTATATTACCTTTACAACATACCTGCTCTCATGAGGATTCTTTCATTGACACAGATTCACGCAACTGCTTATATTTTGAGTCTCCCCTTGTGCACCTACCAGGGTTGATATGATAAGTACATATACTTTAGAACTTACCACTTGCAGCATATAATTTTCTACCAGAGAAAGGGAAAAATGTTTGTTTGTTCTGAACCACCCTCCCCATGCAGCTGAAGGAACAAACTCATTTTGATTAAGGCAGTTTATCCTCCAGTTCTGTTTCTTATTTCTAGCAGTGACTTAATTCAAGTCTTAAGAGTAATTTTTGAATGTGGAAAGATCTGATTAAGTTGGTTTACAAAAAAAAAGTTGTAATATCAGTTTTTCTGGAGTGTCTCCATCCTACAAATGCAAGATCTTTTAAAGGGAGTTTTATTGGTACGTATATTTGTGGCACAAGCTGGAATGCATCCAAGTTTCCAATACAGCTGTTTTCAGCAATACTGAGTTGTCTTTGACTTCCATGCAGTGAATGCCTGCTATGGGGTTCAGTTTTGACTCCACTGCAGTCTACAGTAAATCCTCAACTGTTTTCAGTAGCTTGAACTTCTGGTAATTAGATATATGCCTCTTCAACATGTCTGACAGCCCATTCTAGGAATACCTCTAGGGCTCTAGGCACATACTATCAAGGGAGAATTCTAATGTATGGTATTCTCTTTATAAAGCACTCTGGGCCTATTTGCCTAGACAGATCCCTCTGGTTAATTACACCTTAACTTCCCATATGTCAAAAAGAGCGTACAAAGAAAGGTATAAAACACTGCTTGAGGGAAAAGCATTAGTGCCTCATGGCAAAAAGAAGAAGAAGAAGAAGAAGAAGAAGAAGAAGAAGCCATGGGTGTGTTCTTGTGTTTGTTCTCAAGTGGTTATCCCAGAATAAAACAAGCACTACAGCAGTGGTTCCCAACCTGGGGGTCGGGACACCATTGGGGGTCAAACGACCATTTCACAGGGGTCACCATGAGCCAGTGGAGGAGGGGGGAGGAAGGGGAAAAGTGTGAGTTACAGCTTGATAGGTTGGAGGGGATGTCAGTCAATGGCACCAGAGGCTGCAATTGGCTGAGTGTTCTCTATGGCCCCTATGGCAGTGGCCTGCCAAAGGGGGCTTGTGGCCTCTTTCAAGCAGGGCAAGGGGTCACCACAACATGAGGAACTGTATTAAAGGGTCCCGGCATTGGGAAGGTTGGGAACCACTGTACTACAGAGTAATCTAGACTCAGTTCTACAGGCACAGTGGGGCTCAGAAAACACCTCAAACAAGTGAAGCAAAAATGGCTTCATACGATGTTAACATTAAACTACATTTTAGTGTTACATAAACAAGCCTTGGACTTAGGTGATCTCCTTCCTCTGACCACTTCGCACACCATGTTTCCCTCAAAATTTGCTGCATTCACTTTTAGATAACCACAGTTTACTGTTACATCTGGACTCTAAACTAAAGTTAAGTTTTAACTGTGGTTTACTGAAACAGTCCATTTGCATAAGCCATGGGTTGAATTTGATTTTTTTCAGTAAAGTATCATTAAAGCAGCCACAAAATGCTGAATTAGGAAGGCAAACACTCTGGATTTTCTCTTCACAGCTTAGCCACAACAGTCACAAAGAAACACAACAGCCCAAGGTCCATCCATCTCATACAAAACCAGTTTGCCTTTATATATCAATAAGATGGTGACATCTCAAGCTTCCTTGACTTGCTTATTCAAATACAGTACACATTAAATATCTCTTTGTAATAAAATTAAACAACTGTAGCATCTCAGCCCTTCACACATAGTTTTAGTTAACAGTGTACAACATTTAACTGGTACATATGGAAATGCAAAACACAAGTACAAACCAACACTTGTTTCCAAACCTGCATTATCAAACAGAGGGCTTCAATCATGTTGTTTTAAGAAATCAAGCTTGTGAAACACTACTCCTACTCAGAAAAACCACATATACTTATTGATCATAATGGTCTTCCATCTGGAAGAAATTGTTATGATTAACTTCTTAGTTTTAGGTGGGGTGAAAGGGACATGTAAACCGCCTTGCTGTAAACCGCCCAGAATTCCTGCTGGAAGATGGGCAGTATAGAAATATTTTTTTTTACAAAAATGTGAGTGATAGGGAGAGCATTCTTTATGGGGCAGTCTATATTCTGTCATGTCCAGGGAGCTGAACCATCCACAGCCTATTGAGTGACTGGGTACCACAACATGGCAGCTTTTGCAACAGAAAATAATGTTGTCAGTTAGGAAATAAAGCCTCAGGGTGTGGAGACTGGGAAAAGGTCCCAAAGCATAGGGAGACTAGAAGCAAGGAGGCTGAAGATAGAATCAGTGAAAAACAATTATAGAGTATAAGGGCAAAGAAGACAAGAAACTCAGGGAAGGATTGGGTGATCAAGGTTATTGGGGTGGTGGAACAGTTCTGAGGAAACTTCACAACTTTTGTGATTGGGAGGGGTTCATATTGTAGGACAAAAACAGTCTAATCATTTTAACAGTTTACATTTGTTTGAATGTGATATTTCAGACACATCCATAATTTTAAAATTGTGCAGTGCTCTGGTATGAATTATATGAATGATTGCAAGAGAATCATTCAGAAAGCTGGACTTCAGAGAAGAGTGGCAACAGAACGAAAGAGACTACAGTTCAAAAAGCAGAAACTGGATAAACAAATAATAGTGGCAACATCCACGTTGAACCTAGGAAAGAACCAAGGGTGAAGTAGGGTCACAGCGGCACACTGAAGACAGAAAGGAAGTGGGCAAAGGCTGGGGTCTGAGGAACAGAAAAAGGGAAGACAGTGCTGTTAAGTTCTGTCTAGCCTTGGCAAGGGAACAGTGCTATGTGTCGCTTCTGCTATCACTACACCATGGAGCCCAGGCAGCCCAAAGGAACTATGAAAATCAAATCCACTGTGTGTCCCCATGTGTGTGTGTGGGGGGGGGAAAGGCCTGATCGCAATTAGACACATAAATTTAAATCAGCCATTCAGTTAATTGGCTGTAGGGGTCTACTAAGGTTATTACCTTACCTACTCTAGGTCCAAATGTCTGCATCAAAATGGCAAGCGTATGGATAAGGATGACCACCCTGGGTCCAGCTAGTACCTTTATACCATACGGCTGGACATTCCACCTTGGACATTACAGTGCTGTGCAAAGGTGTACAGGAGCATCACCTATTGCCAGCTGCCTTAAGTGTTCAAGTTTCCCAACCCTCCACCACCAGGCCTCATAGGAAGCTGTCAATTCATAACCTTTTGCTACATGACTCTGATAATCTGTGACATACAGAGGAAATACACAGAATGAACAAATTGCAAAAAAAATTACACCTTTAGCATTTACACAGTCTCTTGCGTGCTCTCTCTCTCTCTCTCTCTACACACACACACACACAAACACACACCTGCTGCTGCTGCAGGAAACACAACTTCCTTAAGGTCGAAGCAAACTGCCCTGGGTTAAGAAACTATGAGCCCTGAACAAACAAAGCCAGTGACAACAATCCTGAAGAAACTCAATGGGCAGAATTTGAAAAAGCATAGGACACACAGTAGGTTAATGAAGGATGCAGCCTTACTCTGCTGATCTGGATGATTTGTTATTTACAAACCCAGCCAACAGTGCGAACTGCCTTGACCTCATTTCACTTCATCTGACTGATTAGGACAACATCAGAGATGTCTGGCGGCCTCAGAAAGCATCACAAAGCATGGTTGCTACGGCAGGGTCAGAGTACTTGCTAGTCTCTACAGCAGACTCAAGACTTTGAACTTGGAAAGAGGAGGAAAAAAGGAGAATGAAAAGAGTTTCTTTGTAATTCTGGTCTAAGAGTACAACACAGAAACTGGACACTCCCTCTGTCTACGGGTTCTCATTTGAAATAAACAATCAAGTCATTTTGACAGTAACCTAAGTGTGGGTTCACAAGGAGACACATATGTATGTTGAGGCAGTAACCTCTAAAAATTAAATTTCTCTTTGCAGAATTCTCTCACTGGTTTCACATCTTGCTCTAAGTGAAATACAGTAGATTTGCTGCTTCTTATATGCTTACATTTATTACTCTCAGGGTACACAGACCCCAAGTATGGCTCTGTTCCTACTTAACATAAATTGGTTTTTACCTTTATATACTCAGAATCCTGAAAAAAATATACGGTGGGCTTTCTACAACTCTTATGGAGAGAAGAGGGTTTTTAATAACTGCGATTGTGGATAAGGAATAAGAGTGTCAAAGCCAGAGTTTTTTTAAAAGGGGGTACATACAAAAACTTAGAACAAATAAAGGAAATATGCAGTATTTTTTGTGGAAGAATCTTTCTCACTCACAGTGCCTCTGTGGCATCGCCATT
>JAHTLZ010000129.1:95264584-95293324 GCA_023846285.1 Phrynocephalus versicolor
TAAATAAATAAATAAATAAATAAATAAATAAATAAATAAATAAATAACACTGGTGTGCTCGCTGCAGTCATGTTTTCTGCATCAGAATTAATGCTGCTCATACTCAGCGGACAATAGGGAATGAATGACTGTAATGAAGTCAGGAGGAGATCCACAGCTGAAAGTCTATGAACTTAGGGGTTTCTGAGAAGTTGTTCAACTGAGCAAACAATGCAAGCACCAGATGATAATTACAGTCATGATCTAAAGGCTCCCTACACAAAACCACATCCTTTATTTTAAGGGTTTTACCTTATTGCAACCCATCAGCTCCCAACAGGAATTCCACCACTAATTGAGTCAACCCATTACTGTATACAGCTGTGGAATTTGACAGAAGGTTTTCTTATTTTGAAATGTTGATCTCACATCTTTGAGGAGGTACAGAATGCTTCTTTTGGGGAGTGCCACAGATGCATTTGGATAGGAGAGAGCAGAAATGGCAACACTGCTTGGAAAATTCCAAGCTCTAAGTTTGGCTATTTCATCTTTCTTCTTTTGTTCCTGTCAGAAATTGTTGTTGTTGTTGTTCAGTTGTTCAGTCGTGTCCGACTCTTTGTGACCCCATGGACCAGAGCTCGCCAGGCCTTCCTATCTTCCACTGCCTCCCGGAGTTTGGTCAAATCCATATTGGTTGCATCGATGACGCCGTCCAACCATCTCATTCTATGCCGTCCTCTTTTCCTTTTGCCTTCAATCTTTCCCAATATCAGGGACTTTTCCAAGGACTCCTCTCTCCTCATGAGGTGGCCAAAGTACTGGAGCCTCAGCTTCAAAATCTGTCCTTCCAGTGAACATTCAGAGTTGATTTCTTTCAGGATGGATAGGTTTGATCTCCTTGCTGTCCAGGGGACTCTCAAGACTCTCCTCCAGCACCACAGCTCAAAAGCATTGATTCTGCCCTGTCAGAAATACCACAGTACAATTAATTTTAAAAAAATCAGGCAATTGTCACCCAATAATAGACAGCATCACAAGCACTGAGGATAGCTGGCAGCAAAGCTTCCCAAGTACATTTCAAGCCCAAGGGTACACAATTATAGGTTTGAAGCTGCCTGTTCTTATCCACACTTGAAAAAGACTGGGTTAGTGCACACCCTCATTTTCTTTGGGTCACTTTGGTTCTGCCAGTTGTCACACCCTAGTCACTTCCTGGCTAGAGTACTGTAACATGCTTTATGTGGGGTTACTAATAGAAAGTCTCAGGAAAATTCAGCAGGTCCAAAATTCAGCAGTGGTTACAGGGATCACATAACATCTTTGTGAGCTGCCCCATTGGCTGCCAATCACTTTCCGGGCACAATTCAAAGTGCTGATTTTAATCTACAAAGCCCTAAACGGCCTAGTTCTAAAGCACGTCAAAGACTATATCTCCCGGTTATGAGCCGGCTTGGGTGCTAAGGTCATCAGGAGAGGCCTTTCTCCCGAACCTGCCACCTTCACTGGTGTGTCTGATGAGAACACCTTCTCTGTTGCTGATCACAGACTTTGGAACTCCCTTCCACAGGAGGCCAGATTTGCCCATTGGTGTTGTCTTTCCCCAAGCAGACCAAGACCTTTCTCTTCAAGCACGTTTCCCCCTGATTGACCAAGTACCTGTTATGTGACTTTTAGGTGGGTTATAACTTATGGCTTGGATTGAATTTGTAGTACTACTTGTGTTTCCCATTCTTAGTTTTCAATCTGTCATAATGTCATTTGTTTTCTTTGTTTGCTTATTGCCCTTAGCTTTAATATTGCTTTTTTAGCAATGTAAAATCCCTCTTCACTATCCTTGTACATAGCTTTGAATACTGTCTTTAATGTTTCTTGGTAACTGGTGTATACTCATTGTTTCCAACTTTGTATACAGTATTGTCCTTCAGTGTTGTAAGCCATCTTGGGTCGTTTCCAAGGAGAAAGATGGGGTAAAAATATTTAAAATTAATAAAATTAACAAATAAACCCTCATCTGTAGCCTTGTTAAGTGACTTCCAAATCACCCAGTTCTTTTGTGTGAACAGTGACTAATTCTTCCCACATCACCATCCTGGCATTCTCAGCTGTTCTTCAAGACTCACAGATTTCTAAAATATTTATTTATTTATTTATTTATTTATTTTAGAGTAGTTTTACCCCACCTTTCTCCTTCCCAGCTAGTGCATTTTGCACTAAGGGGGTGATATAGAAAAATAAATAAATAAATAAATAAATAAATAAATAAATAAATAAAGTGCCTTGATTTTAAAAGGGTTTGTGTGGGATGAAACCATTAAATGAGTGGTATTTAATGCCTGCTGGTAAGACTTTTTCCCTCATAAAAATGCTTTCAAAGAGGTAGCTGACTCAGTCTTAATTTTTGTCATAAAAGCAACAAAAAGTCTGGAAGTGAAGAGGAAGGCTGATGCTACCCCTCCTCATCAGTGTTTGCAATCCATTGCTGTAGAGAGCTTCTGTGCAGATGTGAATACTGTGACAATCGCTGGGGAATGATTGCATGTTATCTGTTTGATGCTTTTTGGAATAACCAAAGGACAAAATCTCACTGCCCCATTTCTTTACCTTGGGTAGAGAGGGGAGTGGTGGAGTTTTACCTTTCCATCCACCATTTCCAATGCCATTGCTCTTCTGTGCCTGGAAGGTGCTGTATCTGAACAGAAGAGCACCCATTATCCTTGGGGACTCTCCATATGAAAAATCAGCATCCTGACTCATGGAGAGGAAGCCCCATGGAGACCAAACACTGGAAAAAGATGAGGGAAGGTTGCAGATTCCCTCTTCCACTCTTGATAACAAAACTACAAATTATGAGTGCCTGAGTAGACTCAAGTCTCTTCAGCATCCATACAGGTTTCCACATGCCAGTTGGCCCTTCTTCTGGCATGGGATGTGAACTCTGAGTGGGTGAATAGGGTTTTTAGTATACAGCAAACACTTGTACTACCTAATATCATAATTATGTGAATCCAAGCCACAGAGAGCTTGCTCTAATGTGGGGCAGTGAGATTTATTCTTTTGATTATCCCCCCAAATCAGCAGATAACATATAATCATTAGCTAACTATGATCACAGTACAGTGGTACCTTGTATAAAGGAATTAATTTGTTCCAAATGAACTTATGTTAAGCAAATTTTCCTTTATACAAATTTCCCATAGGAATGCATTTAAAATGGAGCAATCCCATTTTTATGTTGTATGGATTTGCCCCATAGGCAATTATGTTAAGGAAATTTCCCCTATCTCCAAAATTTTTTATGTTGTACAAATTTTATGTTATACACACTGTTTGTTATACAAGGGTTCACTGTATTCAGATTTTTCTTTAAAAAAAGAACTCAGATCATCTCAGCAATGGCATGAGAACAGATTACACCTTCTTCTCCATCCCCTGGCCCTTCCTCCCAGAACCTTTTAGCTTTTCTCCTTATTGGACATTTTACAGTATCCTGATACCTTCAGAGGCCCTCATCGTCCCATCACCAATCCAGAACTGAAATTCAGGTAAGCATCTACAGCTTGCCTCTATGCATTGAATCTGGGTATTCACTGTCTTGCCTTTTGTCTCAGGCAGAAAAATATCTTGGGCCATCTTTGGCTCTCCATGTCTCCTAAAGAGATCAATATTGGTTTTCTGTTGTCCAAGTGAGCAAGGCTAAGCCCAGTGTGTTTAAGTTAAGAAGAGGGCAGATTTCACTTGAACATTCAACAATGGAACCAATCTAAGTGGAAGAGCATTGGGTTCTTTCCTCGTTTGAGATGTTCAAGCAAGGCAAGAGAGCTGTTGTTTTGGTTTTTTTAATGGTAAGTGCTGAGTTGGGCCACATAGCCCACACCAGTTTCTCCAACTTGCATGTTCAGTGGTTCCTCTCATGTCTTGGAAGCAGTTTCTCATCCATGGAGCAACTCAGAATCTGTTTGGTGTGAGTGGAGGTCTTCATCATAACACTCTGAACAGCATTTTAATTTCCCCAAGCAGAAGTACAATGGCGTTCTTGGAATCTTTGACTGTAAAACCATAACGCTATTTTTCAACGGAGTGCACTGGAGCTTTCTAGCAGAGAATTCTAAGTACTCCACACAACCACACACTCCAGGATTCTGCAGGATGGAACATTACCGCTAAAGTGGCATCCAAGTGCCACAGCTGTGTAGCATGGTTCAATACTCTTTATTTATCCCTTCCTAGTATTTTAATGATTTGAGTCCCTGGTATACTGTATTTGACTTACATATGAAAGACAGGATATAGCTGGAAGCTTTTAACAATTTATAAGAAGCCTTTTCTCAAAAGATTCCAGATTATTTCAAAGTTAAGTTTGTTTTTAACAGGGTAGTGCTGGATAAGGAGGACAAGATTATTCCTTAAACCATGCTTCTTGTTGCACCGAGATTTGGACCAACCCCCCCCTCCCTAAGCAGTGAAATAAACCTGTGTGGATTTATAATATAAAATGCTGATGCAAGCTTAACCATAGCAGTGTGAACATGCTGCTAAAATACTTGGCAAATCCTGTTACTCAGAGATAAAGAGAGCTTTGGGTTATCTTGTAAAAAAAGAATGTTTCCCTTATAATTCTTGATAGCTATGATTTACTACTTGGAGTTAGTTAAAGGCTTTTTATCTTGCCCCTCTGCTCCATGGAGAAGGAACAATGCCAAGGGATGTGAAATGAAATCATGTGCAAAAACCAAAAGCGCTTGCAAACCTATGAAAATAACGAAGCACCAGGCACTGCTTTTTACCCTTAACGGGAAGTGTGAACTTCTATTGCCTTCCATGGAAAATGGGATTTTAAAATTGTATTAAATAAGCTTTTGCAGTCTTGAGAGTCTTTTTTTGGAAACCCTCCCCCAACCCAGATGAAAAGGCTTTTAAAAAAAACCCAGAAGCAGACTCCCAGAAGGTTGTTTAATCTTCACAGTTTTGCCACCTGACAATCTATGTGCAGCTTCAACAATGCTTGATAATTCTGCAGGAAGGGGCGGGGAGTCCTATACTGCAAAGGACAATGTTGTTTTGGCAGCAAAGCAGCTGAAAGGTTGCAAAATATCATCGGAATACAGACAGGGGAGGGAAACTGAATAGGTCACCCTAGCCAGTTCTTAGGTGCTGTTCCCTTGCTCTCACTTGGACAACCGAATATACTGCAGACGGCAAAATACATAAAACCCCAAATCACCCCTACTATCACATCTTCATTGACTCAACACATCAAACAGCCTTCTCAGCTGCTGCACCCAGACTCTGAAACTCCCTTCCACTAGAGGCCAGGACTGCCCCTTCCCTGCTGTCTTTCCAGAAACAGGCAAAGACCTTTCTCTTCAGGCAAGCTTCCCCTGAATGATGGACTACCATACATGGCTACACAGACTTGTGCTTAGAACCACTTATAACTCTGTGCTTGTATCTTTCCATGTGTGGTTGCACCGACACTTATCAATTGTTAGCTCCCATCCCTCATAACTTTTAGATGGTCTGCCATACATGATTACATGGAATTTATACTCTTTTATTAACTGCTTCCGTTCTCTTTTACCTTTAATGTTGTCTTCTAATGCTGTAAGATACCCCTCAATTTCCTGTTCTTAAACTTGAATACAGTATGTCTTAATTGTACTGGACTGTATTTATTGTCCCTCATTACTGTAAGCCGCTTTGGGTCCTTTTCCAAGGAGTAAGGCGGGTTAAAAATCCAGTACTCATTAAATAAATAAATAAATAAATAAATACACTTTGTGCACTGAAATTTAACAGGGTGCACCTGAAATTATTCTGTATCACCAAATATGGCAAGATTTAGTTGCAATCTGAACTTGTGAAATAAGACTTTATTAATGTAACATCCATATGGACACACATAAAATATATACTGTAGTACTATATATTAAATGTAGATAAAGGTTAGGTACAATATAGTACACTAAACATCAGATTGCCATGTAAAGACAAGAACAATTTGATTCTAATTTGGGAAGGGTAGGAGGCAGCTTTGAATCAGTGGCTATTTTGGTTAATAGCTACTGATAGATCTTTTTTAATGTTTTCAAGGCAGTAGTCAGTATTAGTTACTTTTGCAGCAAAAGCACGAGTCTGTGCGTTTTCAAGGCAGTAGTCAGTATTAGTTACTTTTGCAGCAAAAGCATGAGTCTGTGCCAGTGAACACTAAAAACAAACAATTCATTGTGTGAATGAAAAACTTGCCAACACCACTATTTCTTAATGGGGAAAAGCTGGAGACAAAAGGAAAAGAGGAGGACCTTTAAGTCTTAAGTTTGCAGGACCTGGGCAGGGCTGCCAAGGACAGGACATTTTGAAGGTCATCAGTTCATTGCTTGACTGTAAGTTGGAAACAACTTCATGGCAGGTGACAACAGCAAGGATCAGATATAGGCCTGAATCCAAATGATTATTTCAACCAGAATGAAGTTATTGAATCAGTGTGACTTTCATACAAATTGACTCAGTATTCAGCATGTGATTCAACAGTTCTATTTTAGCTGGAACTAGCAATTGGATTTAGACAATACAGAGAGATATACAGTACAGGTGGACATTCTGTATGAGCAGTTTAGAGACACGAGGGCATTTAAATATGTCTCTACTGCTAAACCAGTCACAAGCAAGCGCAGAACAGGCAAATCTGGGAAAATATTAGTCCAATTCAGGAGGAGGAAAATCATAGTATTGCATAGATGTACTGTACTTCTTTCTTTGTATTACATTAACACTCATACTCATTTTCACTGAACTTATATTAAAAATCACAACCACAGACACAAACACATAACCAGATAAAAACCAAATCTCATCACAACTTTTACTCAAAACCATTATTAAAGAGAAGGAAGTAATTCTTGCCATTAACCCTTGCCCAGGGCCACACAATCTAAATAGGACAACATTTGGGGGATTCAAGAAAGAATAGGTGGTTGATTGGTGCCAACACCCAGAGGGTTAGACTGATTTTCACAAAGATAATAGTGTGGGAAAGGGGAGGTTTAAACCTTCTGCCTCATTCCCAGTCTTGTTTCCATGTTAAAAGCTGCATGTCCCTTAATGAAAACGAAGACAAATGGCAGAGGTGAGGGAGTGGGACATTCTTCTAATTTTGGAAGGCAAAATTCTTGCCAGTGTCAACATATTTAAGAAGCCAGTGTGGTGTCTTTTAAACAGATTAGAAGTCAGAAGACTAGGCTTATATCCTGTCAGCCATCGAAACTTATTGGGTGTTGGCAATGGTAAACCACTCAAGTATCTTGAAAACCCTTTTTAGGAATGTCAGAAGTCACATGACAGGAGATAACAACCATGTCTGGAAACCCAGTTCACTTTCAAAGACAAATAGGGGTTTCCTATTTTGTCAGCTACAGCCTCTATGTGATGGACTCCATATCAACCAGCTCTTTCCTGCTGATGCCAAGTAGACCTGAGCGAGGCTGCTTTCCACAATTGTCTTTACTAGATCAACATGCAGATTGATATTCTTCCTTCTCATTCCAAGGTTACTTGTGTCTCCTCTTATTCCTCCCTTTCAGTGAGGGAAATTTCCAAACATACTAGCCCCCTTACTGCACTACGCACACCAGTAGTAGTATGCATGCTTTTTCATTTTCATTTGCTCCTGCCAGCTTTCTACGCAAGGTCTGTGATCACTTCCATGGTATCCAACCACACAGTATGCCCTTTGTTATTTGGTTTTATTCCCACGCCATCATGAGACTGCTGGTCCACAATGGCATTTTGTCTAAATATTAGGAATAATTTATTTATTCTAGTAATTAAAATAAACATTTATTCCCTGCCTTTCTGCTCGATAGCAAGCACTGTTTGACAGTGGAATGGCCTGTCTTGCAGAATGATGCACTTTCCATTCATTAGAAGTTCTTCAACAGTGGCTAGATGGCCACCAGTTAAGGATGCTTTAGCCAAGGATTTCCTGCTTTGGCTGGGAGTTGGACAAAATGACCCTTACCGTTCTATAATTCTGTGATTCCAGATCAGCCCCATGACACAAGACTGAAGCTAATATTTAATCTTCTCTCACTGGGCCTACACTCCCCATGATTGTTCTACTTTCTTCATTCCCCTGATGGTTCTGAAGCTAGCCCAGCACCAACCTCAGCCACTGGCTGATCCTACATTGCTGCCCCCACTGGACAGAGAGAAATGAGGTCACTTCCCAGTTGCAGAAATATCTAGCTCTTGCCATCATTCCTTCTGGATGAGGCAGGGCATCAGGGATGGCCAGGTACCATTGGATCAACTTCTGGGACTCCAGCAGGCTAGTCTGGGTCCACAGGGTTCTACACAAGTTGTCCTAGTTTTGTGCTTTAGAATCAAGTGCTGTCCATGTTTCAGTTTTAATTAAGTGAGTTCGATTCATACTCAGGCATGCTTACAGTAGATCCACTGAAATCATTGGAACTTGATTTAGCCAAGTTAAAAAAGGTAAAGGTTCCCCCACCCCCCAAGCCAAGTTACTCATGAACAATTTCTCAGCTTCAATGGATCTGCTCTAGGCATGGCTAGGACTGGACCCAACTCTGTATTACTAGGATTCTGATCAAAGTTATTCCTTTGTGCTTGTAATATTTTTTAAACACAGCCTTATTGCTTCTTCCTTTGTAGTTGTTTGTTCCCTACTATACTTTCTGTTGGGGTGAAAATATATTCCCTCTACCTCCATATCTGTTTCCTGCTGGTTCCCTCTTTTTCCTTTGTATCTTGACTTTGCAGCCTAGAAGTGTGGCATGCATCTCCCTGTGGGCTGCAAGCTCTTCATTTATTAATTGGCTAACCTTACAGACTTAAAAAGACATCTCTCATTAACAGGCCAATGTATTTTTACCTCTCCCAATGCCTTATCTACTACATCTACATCATATGAGTACCAAGAGGCCTAGGCTTAGTTGAAAGCTAATGTACTGCCCCCAATCATCCCTGCTCAACTAACGTCTTAACAAAATGCAAGGTTTTAACACGAGCCCAGTTTGAAATGGAAATGCTAGATCCAGCCTTTTAGATCCACTAACTCATCTGTACCACAAATTAAGAATGAATATTTAAAGTCACTCTAAGATGCACCTTGAGAAACTCTAAAAAACCATCACAGAATCTTTAAAGATTCATCATAACTATCCTTGATGTATTTCTCATTCCTTGCCCTCCCAAGACACAACGGCATGTACTTCAAAGATCCAGTGTGGCAGAGCAATGCTGTGTGACATGAGCAACGAGAGCATCTGAGAGCATCTGATAACATCGTCTGCAGCTCCACTTGACTTGCATTTGCTAGCGCACAAGGATTGGCAGGGAAAAGCTTCTTCCTTTCCTCAAAATGTTGTTTCTTTTGTTCCTGTTGATGTTCTTCTGCTAGCTTCAGGTTGCAAAGGTGGGGAAGCAGGTGACAGATCATGACCTCTCACGAGATGTAAAATTTCCGGAAATTTTGAAGCTCGGGAAAAAAGCGTTTTTTCCCCATTTTTTTCTGGGGAGAAAATGGAATTTTTCAGGAAATGATACATTAGCACTCCCCACCCCCGTTTACAGCTTGAAAGTATTCTGTTTCTTGTTCAGGAACAGAAAATATGACTCTGGACAATTTGACTTGGCATAAAATTATCGCAGCTAGCATATTAAAATGTAGTGTATCCAAACAATTATTACAAACACAATTAACTTTTAAAATAGTATTTATTTGTAAGTATTTTCTTCCACTGCTTGGAGGCCTTGTGAAGAGGACAGAACAGAACTGAACACACCCACCCACATGCAAACAAACAAAAGTGAAACCTTTTTCTTTTTCTTGTGACAATATCAGCACCTCCTAAAGGAAGAAATGCATCTTGTTCTTGTATTGGATAGTTCAGTTTGTAACCTAGGACTTGCTTGTCCTCAGTGCACAGAAATTACAATAATCTGATACTATGCACATTTTTAGAAATGATTTGTAAAATATTAGAACACCCTGTCTTAAAATATTTTATTCATCATGTTAAAATAAAATATTCCATAATCATTTTTTCTTTTAACAGTTTTTCCAATTTTTTGGGGAAAAAACCCGAAAAGGCTTCTGGGAAAAAAATGGGAAAAAATATTTTTACTGTATTTTCTGGTTTTTTTCCCCAGGCCTTCACATCTCTAGGAAGGACTAGTTTTGGATCCAGTGGATCTATAGCTCATTTCCAGAAGGTCCCATTTATAAGACCTGCTCTTGCAAACATAGAGAGGCACTGCCTACAGCTTTCAAATCACAGAGTAGCCTGTGGAAGCATGGGAGGGCTCCCTCCTGGCTGTCAACGTGCATCATCATTAACATGGACATGCCCAACTTCACATGGGCATGAAGGTTTAACCAAGATGGGAAGATTGGGAACTTTTGGAAGGACATAGACTCCTTATGGCAGGGGTCCTCTACCTAAGGCCCCGGGGCCGGATGCGTCCCCCCAAGGTCCTGAATCCGCCCCCTGGGACCAATTGCAACCCCCCACCTACCCCCTGTTTTGTGAGCAAGCCAACCTCTGCAGCTGCTTTTCAACTGTGATCCGGCCCCCAGTGGTGTCTGGGTGGTGGTGGACCGGCCCGCTGTTTGAAAACGTTGAGGACCCCTGGCTTATGGCATGATTTAGATAATTAGCTAATGAAGATTAAGGCCATTAATTGTGCATTTTAGGAATGTGGATTAGGGGTGAAAAATCCTGGGTCCTAGTTACTTCAGAGATCAAATCTTACAGTATGAACCGTCTTGGGTGTTAAGGTCATCAGGAGAGGCCCTTCTCTCCATCCCACCACCCTCACAGGTATGTCTCGTGAGAAGCCATGAAAGGGCCTTCTCTACTGCTAGGCCCAGACTCTGGAACTCCCTTCCACTAAGGGCCAGGACTGCTCTATCTCTGCTGTCTTTCCGGAAACAGGCAAAGACCTTTTTCTTCAGGCAAGCTTTCCCTGAAATGATGAACAACCTATTATGTGTCTTTTATATAAATCTACCATACATGATCATATAATGCATTGACACGGTTTTCATTGTTAGTTTCCTTCCTTCATAACTTTTACATTGATTTTTTACTCTGTCTTTAACTGCTCGTGTTTTCTTGTACCTTTAATGTTGTTTTTAATGCTGTGAGCTATCCCTCAATTCCCTGTTCTCTAATAATAATAATAATAATAATAATAATAATAATAATAATAATAATAATAATAATAATAATAATAATAATAATAATAATAATAAATAATCACAGAGAAACAACGTGAAAAGATTACCTGATATCAGGATCTGAAAACAACTTCAGAGACTCTGGCATAAACCAGTACAGGTGGTCCCAGTGGTGATCGGCACGCTGGGTGCAGTGCCTAAAGAGCTAAGCAAGTATTTAGAAGAAATTTGAGTTGACAAAGTCACCATCAGTCAGCTGCAGAAAGCCACCTTACTGGGATCTGCTCGTATAATTCGCCGATACATCACATAGACCTAAACGCTTGGGAAGCGTTTGACTAGTGATTTGTAATACAAAATCCAGTGTAGTTACCTTGTTTGCTGTGTGATAATTTGATGATGATGATGATGATGATGATGATGATGATGATGATGATGATGATGATGATGATGTACTTGCTGATTACTGAGGCTGTGATGTTGGAGTTACAGCTATGCCATGAAATCCTCCCTTCTGGCTCCTCTCATGGGAAACAAGTGGTTTGGAAACCCATGGAGCTTTCAATGGAGAGTGGCAAAATAAATGTTTAGGTTTAGCAATGGGAAGGAAAGGAGAAAATATGAATCTGGTAAACTATTGGTCCCAAGCCCCACTCCCAGCATGAAGAGAAATGCAGATGTACTCAAAGCAGATCTAGCTGAATTTCTTCTCATTTTTTACAATAAAAGGATATGTTTTATAATCCTTTCAAAGCACCTGGCCCTGCAGACAGAAAGAGGAGCCTGTGGCTGACTGAGGCAAGATCTGGGCTGAGGGATTTTTTTTCAGGGAGTGGGGTGGCTGTTGTTCTTTTGTTGGTGCTGCTGCTGGGGTTTGGGGGTCCGGCAATCACTCATGGGGGGGGGAGAAGAAGACGAAGGGGATTGGCAGTGCGCAAAAACTTTCTGACTCCTCTTCCGTGTGGCCCGTGGTGGGCACCTCTTCCGAGGAGGCCAAGCGGAGCAGGTGGGACTCGAGAGAGGAAGGGCCTTTTTACACGACCCCTAAGATCCGCTGGTCCCTTAAATTCGGACCAGAGATCTTGGGCGTTCGTTGCTCTTCCTTCCTCCCCACGACTCCGCACTTCCTTGCTTCTGTCTGCGTGAGGGGAGGGAGGGAAAAAAGCCTTAAAAAGGGACAAAAGAAGAAAGCCTTACCTCCGGTGGTGGTGGAAGTTGCTTCCAGCCCCGGTCAGACCCCGGTTACTTCCTGGTTCCTCTTAAAGGGGCGGGAGGCAAAAAAACAACAACGAAAAGAAGCGAGGAGAGCCCGGCAGATCCGCATAAAGGACTTGTCACCTTCTGAGAGCAGGTACTTAAGAGGTGCGCTGGGTCGCGCTTAGGTGGGCGGGGTCACACTTAATTTTCTGTTAGCTCCGGACCTGGTGGGGAAACATTTTTAAGCTCCGGAGCTTGCAGCCCTTTGCTGCGGAGCTTAGGGGTCGTGTATAAACGCCCGAAGACAATGGCGAGCTGTGGGGCGGGAGGACCCTCGCCAAGGCTCTGGCAGGGAGCACCAGAAAGCCAGCCCATAACAGTGCCGAGAGCCAGCATGGCATGGGAGCTGCCGCTCTGCCGCTGCTGCAGTCGCTGCTTCTGTTCCTGCTGCTAATGTTAATAGTTCAAGGAATGTCAGGATGAATGATTGGCCCCCACACATTTTTACTTCACCAACTCTGGCCCTTCTTGCAAAAAGTTTGCCCACCCCTGATCTATATGGACCAAAAACCAAAAATGTAGTCCTTCCCTCTAGATCAGGGCTGTCCAACTTTGAACAGGCCGAGGTCTATTTTTTCCGGACAAAAGTGCCTGAGGGCTACTACACTAAAACCTCAACTTATGAATTTTATCTGTTCTGAGCATGTGCTCATAAGTAAAAAAAAATTGTAAGTAGAGCAGCGGTTTCCCATAGGAATGCATTGAAAATCAATTAATCCTTTCTGGAGGGAACATATTTCAATGCATTCCTATGGTAAGACTGACCATGTACACGCTTCCCTTATACCTGCTCGAGACGGTGTGGATGAGTGCAAGGGAGGCATGTGCACGCTTGCGCAGATCGCCCCTTCCGCTGCCCGGGCAGCTAGAAGACTTTTTCCCTCCCAACCTGCCCGGGGCCTGACTTGACTCTACTTCTCCTCCTCTTTTCCCCCTTCTCCCTTCCAGTCCCCTCGCTGCCACTACTGCCGCCGCCCATAACTCTCATTCACTTCTGCCATGTTCTCTGTGCAGCTGAGATGGGCCAAGCCAACAGCGGGGCAAATCACATCGCCACGGTGGCACAAGGAGGAGGGAATGGCTCAGTAGGGGAGCAGGATGAGCCTCAGGTTACAGTCTCTGTGAGGCAGCTGTGGTGGTGGGTGGTGGTGGAGGAGGATGGGAGGAAGGAATTCTCCGGGGGGGAGGGGAATGTCACCATGCAAAGAAGGTGGGCACACCCATGACCCCGGTCCTCGCTGTCCCCTCCACTCCCCTTCCTCCGCTCTGCACCAACAACTCAATTGGTCATGAGAAAGTGGCACACCAATCATCTGTCCAGTAGGGAGAGCAGGGGACTGTGCCATGGCCCTTGAACTGCCCCACTCGGTGCTTTCTGCTCGTCCTTGGGGTGGGGGAGGTAGAAGTGGAGAACTTATCCCCTCACATTTTTATTGATGGCTGGCGGGCTACTTTTGAACCCTTCACGGGCTACTGGTAGCCCCCGGTCTACCTGTTGGGCAGGCCTGCTCTAGATAAACTAAAGTTGATATGGGTGATGATCAAGGATGGACATTGTCTACAGATCAAATCCTGGCTATCTGTGCACATCTAAGGGGACAACTACAAAGTAAAGAGCCCAGGAGCACATCATGGTTACTTGTATGTGAGGCTGTGGTGGCTCAGTGGACTAAGGTTCCTAAAAGTGTTGACTGCAAAGTCAGCAGCTCGGCGGTTCGAATCCTGGGTGCCACGCAGCAGAGCGAGCTCCTGCTGATAACCCCAGCTCCTGCCAACCTAGCAGTTCGAAAGCATGTAAATGCAAGTAGATAAATAGGTACCGCCATTTTTAAAAAGTGTGAAGGTAAGACAGTGTTTCCTTGCAGCCATGCCAGCCACGTGGCCATGGACTTGCACAACACTGGCTCTTCAGTTTGAATATGGAGATGAGCACCGTCCCTACAGTCAAACACAACTAGCATGCATGTGTGTGGGGAAAACCTTTACTTTTACCTTTTACCTTACGTGTATGTGGGTGTACAAATGAATGCCCACCTCCCTGCATGGATTCCAAGTGCTTCACTTCAGGGCATTAAAGTCTGTCTCCCTGCCTACAATTTGGTTTCTTTCTGCTAATGGTGTCCTTGCCAAAGTTCAAATACCCATCTCCTTCTTCTTGTTATCTGAAGAATATAGCTGAATCAGAATGCACAATTTTGGTAGAAATAATTTTGACAATGTTATGACCCCCTGCCCCCAGGTCACAGCTGTTTGCTTTTCCCCAATAATCATGGGAATTGGTTTTTTCTCCACAGAGATCTGGAAATACACACATAATCGCTCTGGACCTGGACAAGTTCTGGGTCAGAGTGTCTCAAGGACACGAAACAGGTTGGGCATCAATCTGTGTGCCCTTATTGTACAGGCACAGACTGGATCAGGTTGTAGTACCCCTAAAGACAGCTGCCTTTGCCAACGAAGATGCATCCTGTGAAATCCTAACTCCCTTCAGTACTTTCAGAGTTTAGGGTTGTACTGTAAATATTCAGGTTATATACTTTTGGGGTTCTTAAAATAAAAATCCATCTTAGAGCACACAAACAAAAAGAGCAACAGCCTCTTGATTTCAATACATTTAGTGCCTATGAAGCACAATTTGTAGATACTGTGCAAAATATTTATACACATGTTGGCTGAAATGTTGCAGCTATACTTACCTGTCAGGGGAGATAACTTGATCATGAAGGAGGTTTAACCAGGATGAGGCTCACCCATTGCACTCCGGGTGTGCTGACCCCTGTGCACTCCACAAACACAGGAAATTCGACTGCATAATTTGTACTACGAAAATTCGTAACTTCGTCCATTTTCAAGATGGAACTAAAAAGTTCCCACTGTGCTTTTTGGGGGTGCTGTGCAGTTTAGGGCTCATATGCATATGCCAGAATATTTGCATCCCCCCCCCCCCCCAAATTTGTGGTTAGAACTCTGTATTTGTTGGCTAGGAATGAACTGAAAGTTATGAATTTTCTTATGCTAAGCAATGAGATTTGCTGTTAAGTGTGATGCATACTGTTCCCAGCTAATATTGGCCACACTCCAGAGATCATCTTTATGTGCATATAACATTTTGTGCACTCAGTGGCATTTCTAACTTTATTTTTCTTGCTATGTTGCTTAGCAAACTGCTTTTGATATTCCACCAAAATCTGAGGAAGCTGAGAAGCAGCTTATGCAGCATTATATTGGACTGTTGTTACCATGGCCAGGGTCAGGTTTAAAAATCACTTTCTCAATCGAGTTCACTGCATAGCACTGGGGAGCTTGTTCTAATCTCTGCCCAAGATCTGCTTCTTTTAAACCCCTCCCCCAACATAGAACTGTACAAAATACTATCTATCAACCCTTCTGCAAAAAATAAAATATCAACATCTATCCTCTAGTGCAGTGGTGGCGAACCTTCAGCACTCCAGATGTTTTGGACCACAACTCCCACAGTCCTTTGCCATTGGCAATCTAGGTTTGGAATTCTGGGAGCTGTGGTCCAAAACATCTGGAGTGCCAAAGGTTTGCCACAACTGCTCTAGTGCATGAAGGATTTTTACAGATAAGGGAAATTGGCTGGAATAGACTAGCTGAGCTGAACTGTGCTGTCACAGTGGGGAAGGGCAAAAACAAAACCTTTAATTACAACTGAGCCGCTGGAATCCCATGATTTAGCAGGGAAGGATCAGGACTTATGATAGGAGAAGGGAGCATTCTAGAAGGGGCCATTCTAAATTAGGACAAAGAAAGGAGGCGGGAGGTATGGAGAGAGGTTTCCTACTTTGGGGTGAGAGGGGTCTTAAACTAGGACCTGCAGCAACTGGGACCTTACAGCATGTACCACCAGCACTCTAGATCTTCAATCAGCTGGGGTGGATGCAGTAATGTCTGTTGGCTTCACAAACAAAGATAGATATGTGTGTGTGTGTGTGTGTGTGTGTGTGTGTGTGTGTGTGTGTGTGTGTGTGTGTGTGTGTGTGTGTGTGTGTGTGTGTTGCATTGTTACAGTCATGACTGACTCTTTGTGACTCCATGTCCAATGAGTTTTCTTGGCAGGAATAATGGAGTGATTACCAGTTCCTATTCCAGGCGCCTACAGCACCCGGTATTCCCAGGTGGTCTCCCATCCAAGTACTAACCAGGGCTGACACTGCTTAGCTTCTGAAATCAAGCAAGACCGGATGTGCTTAGGGCATTTAGGCAGCAATAGCTTCAGTTAATAAAAAAGCATGTGCTATCAAGTCAAGTCTGATGTATGGCAACCTTTTTCAGGGTTTTCTAGGGATACTCAGAAGTGGTTTGCCATTCAGGCACAGAGAAGAATTGAATTCCTAATCTCTGGCTCTGTAGCCAGATACCAAAAACCACCAAGCTCTCCAGCTAGTCAGCAATGTACAATAATAGGGAATGGCGGCACTTGTAGTAACCGTGCCACTTGTTCCCCACCCCATTTTACAAAACACTCCTGTGTTTTTTTCTGCATAAACATGCTCAAGCATAATGTACAGTTGTGCCTCTATTTCTTGCAGAGCAGCAGAAAGAGAGGAGGCTTGCAGAACAATAGAAAGAGCAGACGGCTGAGGGAGTGGAGCTTCTGAGAGTTTCCAGTCCTACACTGATTGAGGGTGGAGTTTTACCTTTAAATATTTATTTATTTATTTATATTTACACTTTCCCATGGGAACTCTGGGCGGTATACAACAAATTATAACATAAACAATTAGATAAATAACCTATCCAAAAAGAAAAAAAAAGACCAACACTAAGAGTCCAATAATACAAAAATAACAATAAAAACAGACAATAACTGCTCCCAGCAGCTTCCAAGTTCTTTTCTTGCAGAGCAGCAGAAAGAGAAGAGGCTTGCAGAATAGAGTGAGCACACAGCTGAGGGAGTGGAGCTTCTGAGAACTTCCTGTCCCTACATTGATGGCGAGTGAAAACTGGAAAAAAATTGTCATACTAACTTCTTCTGGGTGTGTTCCCAAGCAGAGCTGAGTATCCCAAACAAACAGGAGCAAGTCACCACTGGTAATTTTTGGGGTGCTTGCAGTTGGAGCAGAGCTGCTTTAGAGGCCCGTGCACCGTTAGATTTCAAATAAACAAGGGACGAAAATAGTCTTACAAATTTTGAGGCCCAGAATACTGCATTCGTTAAAATGGAGTCTGACGGAGCAGCTGTAGTTACCTGCAACTCTTCTAGCATGTTTGCCATCTTGCTAAAACTTGTGGAGAATAGAGATGGGCACGACTCAGAAAAAAAGTTTCATTTTCGTTTTCGTTTTCGTTTAGGGTCTGAGTCGTTTCGTTTCCGTTGGCTAATTTCAAAATTTTTCGTTTTCGTTTCGTTACGTAACGAAAACGAAAAAACGAAAACGAAAAATTTTTCGTTTCTCCCCATTTAGCTCAATTGAGTGCTTTTCCAGTAACGAAAAACGAAAATTGGCTCGAAATTAGTCGTTTCGTTTCCGTTTTCGGTCCAGGTTGGTGCCGATTTTCGTTTTCGTTTCGTTTCCATAACGAAAACGAAAAACGAAAACGAAAACGAAAATACCGCTAAGTCGTGCCCATCTCTAGTGGAGAACTACACTTGCAGCAAGTGCAAGCTGGATGCACTATTAGAAGAGAAGGTGCAGCAGCTGGAGGCCTGCATATCTAACCAGCAACAAATTAATGAGCTTGAGTTGTTCTTGGACAGAGTGGAGCAGACTATCCTGGACAAAGAAGAGACAGGGCACACTTCTGAGGAAGAAGTCGCTTCACTAAATCAGGAGGTAGATGCATGGAGGAATGTGACTCAAAGAAGCAGAAGGCCAAGGGATCTCTCTGACTCTCAAAATACAGAATCAATTTGAGGCTCTTTCCCTCATCACACCTCATGAGGAATGCAGAGAGGAACAACTGGTTGCACCTGAGGATCTCTCCCTTATCACACCTGATGAGACACAGGAAGATAAATAACAGTAACAAACTGAAGACCTCTCCCTCAATATAGTTGATCAGGTGCATGCAGATGAACAGGCTGCAGGAGAGAGTTTCCTTGTACTAGGTGATTCAATTATTAGAAATTCAGAGGGATGGATTTGTGATAAACATGATAACCGTATGGTGACTTGCCTGCCAGGTGCAAAGATGGCAGACATCAATTGTATAAATTTGAGTATCTAGGTGATTTGGAGTTACCATTAGAAATTCTGTGGGTAAGAGTATTAGACCACAAGAATGGCCTAACAGTAGGCATATGCTATCGGCGTCCAACCCAAGCCCCTGAGGGAGACTGGCAGTTGGAGAATGTTGTAAAGGTGGCATCCAAGAAGGGAAGCCTGGTCATAATGGGGGACCAGTTACCCTTGCATAGACTGAGTGAACTGTTGTTCAGCACATGATAAAGAGATAAAGTTCCTAGATATGCTAAATGATTGTTCCTTGGAACAGATGGTTGAAGACCTAACTAGAGGTCCAAGAATCCTTGACCTGATCCTGAGTAATACACAGGATCTGGTGCAAAATGTTAATGTGACTGATCCAATAGGGAACAGTGGCAGCAACAAAATTTGCTTTTAACTTAATCCTAGGCTGCAAATCACTGATAAAATCTAACACAGAGATCTTAAATTTTTAAAAAAGAAATTTCCCAAAGATGAGGAAACAAGTAAAAAAGAAGCTGAAAGGGAAAATTGAGAGAGTCCAAACACTCCAAGAGGTATGGAGGCTGCTCACAAAAAGAATAACAGGGGTCCAATTGGAATGTATGCCCAAAAGTAAAAAGGGTACTGCCAGGTCCAAGAGGACTCCGATGCAGCTTACAGGAGCTGTTTTGGGAAGTGATCAAAAGCAAGAAAAGCTCATTTAGAAGATGGAAGGCTTGTCCAAAGGAGGACAACAGGCAGAAACATAAATTCTGGCAGAACAAATGCAAGGAAACAATCAGGAAAGGAAAGCAAGACTTTAAGGAGTGTATAGCTAAAAACACTCAAAGAAATAACAAGGAGTTCTTTAAGTACATTAGAAGTGAGAACCCAACTATGGAAGGCAGGGGATTATTAAAGAGGAAACAGGGATTGCAGAGAGACTCAATGGATTCTTTGCTTCAATATTCACTGAAGAAGACAGAGACCACATGCCCAAACCACAGCCTATCTTTGTAGGGAGGGAAACCAAATAATTAAGCCAGATAGAAATAACCAGGGAAGAGGTCCTTGCATGTCATTATAAACAAAATGGTAACAAATCACCAGGACCAGATGGCATCCATCCATGAGGAACTTAAAGATGAAATTGCTAATGCCATAGCCGAAATATATAATCTTTTCTTGAAGTCAGGCGTTGTGCCTGATGACTGGAAGGTAGTGAAATGTAACATCAATCTTCAAAAAAGGATCCAGAAGTGATCCAGGAAATAACTGACCGGTCAGCTTGACATGTGTCCCAGGTAAAATGATAGAAGCCATCCTAAAATATAAAATTAATAGGCACATAGAAGAGAAGGTGCTGCTGAAGGAGAGCCAATGGCTTTTGCAAGGACAAAACATGCCTCACTAATCTGTTGGAATTTTTTGAGAGTGCCAACAGGCATGTGGATAAGGGAGATGTAGTTGACATTGTTCATCTGGACTTTCAGAAGGCTTTTGACAAGGTCCCACACCAAAGGCTCTTGAATACACCTGCCAATCCTGGATCAGCAACTGGCTAAGCAGCAGGAAAAAGAGGGTAGCACTAAATGGATACTTCTCCAAGTGGATGGAGGTAAAGAGTGGGGTCCTGCAACGTTCAGTACTGAGACCCTGCTTTTCAACCTCTTCATAAATGATCTAGAAGGAGTAAATAGCAAGGTAGCCAAATTCACCGATGACACTAAATAATACAGGGTAGTAAAAATGAGGTTGTGATGAGCTTGGAGAGATCTCTTGACACTGGGGCAGTGGGCAAACCAGTGGCAAATGAGCTTCAACATTAGTAAGTGCAGAGTGATGCACATTGGGGCAAAAAAACAAATTACATTTATAAACTGATCAGGTCAGAACTCTCTGCAACAAACCAGGAAAGGGACCTTGGTGTCCTAGTGGACATCACAATGAAGATATCAACCCAGTGTGCCACAGCACTGAAAAAGCAAACTCAATACTAGGGATCATTAAGAAGGGTACAGAAAGTAAGTCAGCAAATGTCATTTTGCCTCTTTATAAATCTATGGTGAGGCCCCATCTGGAGTATTGTGTAAAGTTCTGGTCACCATACCTCCAAGATATTATGGAAATGGAAAAGGGGCAGAGGAGGGCAACCAGAATGATTGGGGGACTAGAACACCTTCCTTGCCATCTGAGGCTGCAACGTCTGGGCCTTTTCACTCTTGAATGATGGCACATAACAGGTGACCTGGTTGAAGTTTATAAAATCATACATGGTGTGGACAAAGTAGATACGGAAAAGTTGTTTTCCCTATCGCACAACACTAGAACTGAGGGGTACTCTATGAAACTTTTGGGTGCTAGATCTCAAACAAATAATGTCCTTTTTCACCCAGAGGATCACTGGTTTGTGGAACTCCCTGCCAGAAGAAGTTGTGACAGCTGTCTGCCTTGACAGCTTTAAGAAAGGATTAGACAAGTTCATGGAGAACAAGGGTATCAATGGCTATCATTATGGGTGCCAAAGGACAACCTCCAGGTTGGAGAGAGAGGCAGGATATCTATCAATGCCTTTTGCGGGGAATCGCAAGCAGGTGAAGACATCTGCTTTGGAATACACTGAAAGCCAATGGTGAGCCACTGTGTGAGACAGAATGCTGGACTGGATGGGCTTTGGCCTGTTCCAGCAAGGCTGTTCTTATGTCCAGTGGTCAAGCATAGTGAGAATTGTACTCCAATAGCATTTGGAAGACTAGGAACTATTGAATGAAAGGCTAGGAACTATCAAATGAAACAGTAATGCTCTGGTGTATCCAACTGTACACACCAGTCCACCCCCTCAATATGTGCCTTGGAATGATCCAGTCGAGTTATCGTTTGTCGGAACCGGTCCGTTTCGGGTCGTTTCCATTTGTCGCGGAAATTTTCAAAAATTTGTCGTTTCCGTTTGTCGTTTGTCGTTTGGGGTTGGGGTTAGAGTAAATGGGCTCTGGGAGGCACCTCTCTGGGTGCCTCTCTGACCCACTAAGAAGGGATTAGCGCATACCGTTCATGTTATTATGTTAGGGTTGGGGTAAGTGGCGGAGGCACCTCTCTGGGTGCCTCTTACTCACTAAGAAGGACAGTGTACTGGCGTACAGGTTATGCTTAGGGTTGGGGTTAGGGTAAGGGCTAGGCTTAGGGTTACGGTTAGGGTTAGGGTGGGTTAGTGGGCTGCACCTCTGGGTGCCTCTGACCCACTAAGAAGGACAGTGTACTGGCGTATGGGTTAGGGTTAGGGTTAGGGTTAGTGGGCTTTTTATGCTCTCTGGCACATCCAGAAGTCTCAGTCAAAACCTGGCCATGCGATTGGTGGAACGGGTCAAAAAAATTGCATGGTCCCATCCCATGGCCAGCCCATCATTGTGCATGCGCAGGTGTAAAAAAAATAAAAATAAAAATAAAATAAAATAAATTGGAGACATTTTATTGCAAGAAAAACCCACTGCTGCTACTATAAAAATTCAGGCAGTTAAAATACCTTATTTTAACATATTTCTGTTGCGCTTTAGTGGGCTTTTGGACCACGATTTAAAAATAAATATTGCGGTCGCCATTTTGGATCCCCCCCACTGCATGGCATGGCATAGAGACAGCCCAGGAAAGGAGGGGGGGAGGCCGGGGACCCCCCCCCGAAAACACCCCTCTGGTAGGTGCCCTCACTCAGGCAGGCATATTTTCGCCTGCCTTTTTGCCCGGGAATCGGGGTTGTTGTTTTTTTTACTTTTAAAAACTTTTTTTCTGTGCTGCTTGTTGGCAATGGCATCGCGCGAGCCCGCGATGCCATGAATGACAACGACAAACCTGAGCCAATTTTTCTTTTATCGGGTCAGGTTCGAGCTGGAGCGGAGTAATTCTCGTTACCGTTCTCGTTACGTAACGATAACGAGAACCGAAAATGGAAACGAGAATTTCGCCGCTCCGTGCCCATGTCTACTTGCAAGTCATTTTTTCTAGGATTCAGCTGTTCTGGATACGGCCACTGCAGAATCCCTTAAAACAGAAGCTTTCATCCTGAATCAAATCTATGTTATGATTTGTGAAGTGTGCTGTTTAGAGGCTAAAGGCTTACTGTACATCTTTTAACAGATTACAAAACAATTTAATAATGAATTATTTCAAGGATCATTTCCCTAGAATCTTCCCCTCAGAATCTATGGGAAGATTTGGGTGTTCAGTCTCATAGTTAAAGATGCAGTGGAACGACCCACATGTATACTTTTATTATTACAGACACCTGGGTAGCTGGACGTGATGGGAGACACTTTTGTTTATAGAACGCAGAAGGACCCAGGCTTAATTCATGGCAGCTCCAGTTTTGTTTCAGTGTTTAAGGATCCAGCAAGAGAAGCCGATGGTGAAGGCTTGAGACAAAAGCCCAAAGAACCACTTGCAGATACATTGGATAAAAGTGGGCAAGATAAGGCTTTGGGGATAGGGTTCAATATTCTGGAATCTGGATAACTCATGTAAACATTGACTAAAGCCCCAGTGGATCCTCCGCCCCCACAAAAATCAACCTGCACTGCTGAACTTAGTACAGAATAGTTTTCTCCGTCTCTAAGTACCAAGCAGGAAGAACATACTGTACTGTCATAGATATATCTAGAAAAATCTTGCCCCACTGCTGGTGGTGGTGATGGTGGTGGGTGATACTTCTGAATCTTTCCTAATTAGTGACATATTAAAATACACAGCACTGTAGCAATTTTAAATGACTCCATTTTTCTGTAGGCTGTGCTTCCCAACCCCTTCAGCTGTGAAAATCTATTTAAAATGGGGTGGGTGGGAGAACAAGGGTAAAGCACCAGGGCCCAAACTCGCAACACACTTTCCCAATTTTCTTGATATTCTGTACAGTGGACCCTTGTATAACAAACACTTTGTATAACATAACATCTGTACAACATAAAAAATTCCAGAGATAGGGGAAATTTGCTTAACATAATCGCCTATGGGGCGAATCCGTACAACATAAAATGGGATTACTCTGTTTTCAATGCATTCCTATGGGAAATTTGTATAAAGGAAAATTTGCTTAACCTAATTTCATTGGAACAAATTAATTCCTTTATATAAGGTAACACTGTACTTTGCAAAGCAAGCAAGCAAGAATGGGAAAAGAAAAGATTTGGGCTCATTTTCTTTTCACCTGTCTGAGGAAGGCTGGTAATATTGGAGAGAACATATTCTTTCTCTGGAGCTTTCATCCATTTTGCCATGTTTGGACTTTCGGTAATTACCTTGGAGAAGTGGAATTCATTAACGAAAGCTGGCAATAAAGGTCTCGCCTGTTCTTGTACTTGCGTTTTACCACATTAGTCTAGACGGCCCCAAGTTCGTTTTATCTTATAATGGGTGCACTGGAAAAATACGAATGAATTCTATGGGGCCCTTGCAAGCTTGCCAAAAACACCCTTGGCTTCTCTGGAAATTATGCACCTAGTGAACCCTCTGTAACAAATGGTTTGTATAACATAAAATCTGCACAGCATAAAAAATTCCGTAGGGGAAATTTGCTTAACAGAATCGCCTATGGGGCGAATCTGTACAACATAAAAATGGTCCCGATTAGGGATTACTCCATTTTCAATGCATTCCTATGGGAAGTTTGTATAAAGGAAAATTTGCTTAACACAATTTCATTTGGAACGAATCAATCCCTTTATACAAGGTACCACTGTATTTTCCTCTTACCGCATGGGCTTCAGTCCTTATTATTTTAACCTTGGAAAGCCTAAGCACATGATTTGGGAAGTAGGGGAGTGGAAAGAAGGCAAAGCAGGAACCGGAACAAAGCCGCGTTATTAGGGTTTTGTGTCAGATGGGTGGGACATAAATTTAATAATGAATAAAATAAATAAAATCTCCCGAGATACATTGCTTGGCTTTGGCACCATATCAGCCCCCTCGCTTGGGTGGAGGGAGGCAGGCGGGACCACAACGGCCCGTCCGTTTAAGCCCGTCTGCAGACAAGGTCGGTCCTGCCGCCTCCGCCGCCCCCCCCCCGCCCCTCGGTCGGGTCGGTTCGACATCCCCGACAGCACTTCCCCGTCTCCACCTGGAAGGGAGACCTATTCCCAGCGTCCCTCCCACCCCTCCACTCCTCCCGGCCAATCCAAAGTTCCCCTCTCGCAGGTGGACGCTCCCTATTGGCTGCTAGAGCAGCCCATCGCCCCGCGGTCGGCGAAGGAAACCACGTTGGGGAGGGGCGTGGGGGGGGCGGAGAGAGCGGGCTGAGTGTCTGGCGAGGCAGACACTATTCATTTACCCGGGCAATCCGGAGGGTTGTAAACGGAAGGCGCTGGCGGCGGCGGCGGCGGCGGGAGGGGTCTGCTAACCTCAGGTTGACCCGATGCAATCACAAAAGGATAAACGGCGTCTACTCCTCGCCTTTCCTTGCTCTCCTCTTCCTCTCGCGCCAGTTGGGCTGGTTTAAAGGGAGAGAGTTTGTTGCGCGTCTGCTTAAAATAAAAATAATAAGGATAATCAGGAGCTGTAGCCACCTATTTGTCTGTTTTACAAGTCTCTGCCCGTCTGAAAGGCAGAAATCCAAAGGGAAATCACACGAAATCAAACAAGGCGTCGCTCATATTAAAATGTAATAGCTAGTGTTTAAGGTGCCACATTTTTTTCTAATAGAGTCTCTTTCCCCCCTTTTTTTGTTTTCATGATATACTTCGTTTGTTCAGCAGCCTCGAAAGAAAGAATTCCCCCTAACGTTGCGGTTGTTTCCCAGCCATGGAGGCAAGTAAAGTATATGGACGGAGGGAAGTTACTAAAGTCTAGCTCTGTTTTTTGTTTTTTAATGTATAATACCACAGGAGTATAGTCCTGGAATGGATAGTCCAGGAATGAAGGTATATCATTGCATCTAGCCTTGGTTTCTCAAAACCTACCAGCTTTGTTTGATGAAATTTTCATATGTTTTAAAAATGTTTAAACTAGTACCTCCTTTATGCATTTATTATTAGGATTCCTATCCACTCTTTCTTCCAGAAGTTCAGGAAGGCACAGCTGATTCTCCATTGCTAAAACAAAATAGAGTTTTGTAGGGTTTTTTCCCCAATTTTTTTGAGATTTCAATGTGGGATTTTTTTGTGGGTTTCAGTCAATTCCCTCAAACTTAAAAACTGATGAAAGTTAATCCTTGAGAGTTGAAACTTCTAGTTTTTAAAGGTGCCATAAGATTTTCAGGGCTGGGGTCCCCACTTCTGTTCTTGTTGCTAAAGATGGGACACTAACATATATTGTGTTAAAGGCACAAATAATAAAATGAGCAATATATAACCCCTTCTCCTTCAAAAGAAATAACAAAAAGTGGTGCTTTACGTATTTAGGCATGTCATTACTGCAAGCCACTTTGCGTCCTTTTCCAAGGAGAAAGGCAGGGTAAAAATATTCTTAAATAAATAAGTAAATAAATAAATATCTTCTCTTTGGTACTGTCTATTTTAGGTGACATGTAAGGTGCCCATGAAAGCATATGCTAAATTAATCATAAATATGATTTGTTATTTAGTTAGAAGACTCTGTTTCTTCTCTTCCTGTAATAGACTAATACAGTAGGACCCCGGTATTCGCTGGGAATTGGTTCCAGGCCTTCCTGTGGATAATGAAAACCGTGGATAAGAGAGAACGCCTGTCCACCCCCACCCCCAAAACTGCTGTTTCCTGACAGTAGCTTGCTTTATGGCTGCTGTTTGTGACAGTAGCTTGCTTTACAGATGCTATTGGTGACAATAGCTTGCTTTACAGCTGCTGTTTGTGATAACAGCTTGCTTTACAGTTGCTTTGTGGCTGCTGAATTATTTAATTTTTTCGTCTGCCAACCGTGGATAACTGAATCAGTAGATAATGAATCAGTGGATACAGGGGCTGCAGAAAATCACACAAACTTGATTTCCACTTTGAGGTGAAGTCTACATAATCTGTTGTGGGGAATCTTTCCCACATGCCTCTGTGATAAGCTATTACCAGAAAGCGAGCAAGTCATGAAGCAAGCGTAGAGAGTTTAAACACATGCATATTGTACTAATCAGGCCAAGGCCTAGATATGCTCAAACACTATTTTCACTTTTGGAGAAAAGACGCTTTGCGATTGGCTAAAAAGATGTAGTCTGATTTAGTTCCCAGGCTAAGATCTCACACATGCGCAGAAAATTAAGTGAAATAACTAGCATTCCTGCTCATGCTCAGTAGTGTTTAGATTTAGACAAAGAAATACCTGTATTTGGGCATTATGTAGTCGTGTAAGTTTGTGATTGGTTAAGAAACTGAATCAAGGTGATGTGGGAATTGTAGTTCTGACTGTTTAATAAAAGCTCCGCCTGGGTGCGGCAAAAGAGGGAGACGAAGCGAGAAGCTGCTCCATTTTGCACCAAGAAACACGTGTTGGAGTCTTTATTTCAACCCGCCCTGGGGGCCTGCTGGCCAGCCTCCTTGCCTTGCCGGGTTCCCATTTTTTCCAAGCCTTAAAACGTTAAGGCTTCCCTGGATCTAATTCCTCTATTTGGCAAGCAACCTTCCAAGCCTGATAAAGGCTTCCCTGGGAGTTTTTACCACAATCTGTTTTTGATGAGTGAACTCATAAAACACTGAGCTTCCATCTTACCATGATATTCTGAGCCCAAAGTGTTGGATCTCATATGGATGATCTCTACTCTGGTTGGGCGATGAGGAAGTGGGGTGGGGGAACAACCACACTCAACGTTAGTATTTTAATGTTGGTGACATATGAATAACATTAAAAGTGGAAAACACAGGGACTATTCATCAAGTCTACAATCCCTTTTAAGGCTGTTAAAACCCCTATATTCACCTTGTTACATTTTGGGAACTGAAACAAATGACAATCCCTTGCTAGCCACATATTGTTGTTCCCTGCTTGCTATATACTATATAGATATTTGTCTATTTCTGGTTTCCAATCACTTCTGATTTTGCAAATAGTAAAGTAAAGGTAAAGGTTCCTCTCGCACGTGTGTGCTAGTCCTGTCTGACTCTAGGAGCAGCACTGATCTTTTCTAAGCCAAAGAGCCAATGTTGTGTAAGTCCATGGCAACGTACCCAGCATAGTTGAATGCATTTCTATGCATGGAACACTGTCTACCTTTTATGGTGGTACTCATTTATCTACTTGCATTTACATGCTTCCGAGCTGCTAGGTTGGTGGGAGATGGGGTCAACAGGAGCTCACTTCACTGCATGGCACCCGGGATTCGAACCGCAGAGATGACAACTTTGCAACCAACAGTTTCAGCCCTCTTGCCCTCCTTAAAATAATAGCTCAAGTGAGGATAAGGGGGAATTATTACATAGATACAGTCATACCTCGTACAACGGAGGACTTGTATAACGAAAAATCCGTACAACGAAAATTTTTTTTGACCTCCTCCTTCCCCCTTCCCTGTTTTCTCTGCCTCTTCCTCCGCCGCCCTGGCCTCCCTGCACAGTTCCACCCCTCCCATTTTGTAAAAAGACTTTCCGGTCAGTGTTTGGGGAGGGTAGAGAAGGGGGAGAAGGAGGGGGCTCCCACCCAAGCCACAAGCCAAATCGCCGCCACCACCACCACCACCACCACTCACCGGGTGACTCAGACCATCCAAACTGCGGGCCTGGTGGAGGTGCTGCTGCGGGAGCGCTGGGTGCGCGCGCTGGCCGAGCTCAGCGGGGACAGCCTCACCCTCAGCGCCGAGGCGGCCCCCATCGCGACCCCCACCGCCACGACCCCCTCCGCCGCCGCCGCCCCGTGTTCTCCCTCCCCCCCTCCCCAGGCATGGTTGGCCTGACCTGGCTTTCTCCCCCCACCCCCACCTTCCCTTCCCTCCACCACCACCACCCGCCGCCGGGCCGCAGGAGGAGGAGGCGGCTGCAGCAGCCCCGGGGCTGGGAGGCGCATGGGGTCCCCCTCGACGTGGCCGGTGCCCGGCAGCCCCCCATCGGAGCCGCCCCGCTGAGGAGGAGGAGGAGGGAGGCGCCCCTTCTCGCCGCCGGGCTCCCCTGGCCCCCGCTCGGCCCCCGCGTCTTCTCCTCCTCCCGGGGCCGGGGCGCCTCCTCCGGAGGTTGTGTGTGTGTGTGTGTGTGTGTGTGTGTGTGTGTGAGAGAGAGAGA